>CASHTH010002752.1:0-60596 GCA_030341885.1 Geodia barretti | reverse complement strand
CCATCGATGCGCTCGAAGCACGACCGCACCGTCCTCAGAAGACCCACCGTGCTCAGCGTCTTGCGCAACATCGGTTTCCCCTTGCCATTGTTCTTCTCCCGACGTGCAGTGACGAGATCATGAACCCGGTCGACGCTTTGGAGTCTACGATGAACTTTTTCTCAATGTCACCGGAACCCGCCTGGAACAAGAGGTTTTGCGACTAACAGGAATTGCTGGCCCGCCACAATCCCATCCAGGCCTCCAGCGACATGACCCCCATGCCCTTGGCCAGCGGCGTCAAAACCGGAGCGGACAGCACAGCGCAAGCGCAGAAAAGTGCCGCGGTCTGCCACGTAACCCTTGATACCGACGTGCATCAGCCGACCCACCGCTCTTCGGGAACGACCTGCCTGCTTTCAACCACATTCCTGGCCTTCATTGTACGTTTCCGACATCGCATCGCGCGCCTCACGCGCGGTACTGTCGGGCCCCTGTCGTATATCCGCGATCCGCTCAGGCCACGCGCCGCGAAGCTCGCTGCAGCCAGCGCGCGAAAACAGGGCAGCACAATGCGGGCGCGGCACATCATCCGCACACAATGTGTTTCTCGGTATCGGAGCCACCCGCAGTGAGATTCGTATCGCAGCACACGCAGCGAATTTCCGGTGGCTGTCCCCCCATGCCAGGCGAGGGCAACTTGCGCTGAAATTCGTCATGAAACCTCTACATTCTACTTGGCCAAGCCGCCTCACACGTCATTCCGTTGTGGCCATATCCCCGCCCCCGCCTTTGGTGACATGGAGCGTGACCCGCAGACTTTCATCAAGGGAGGCGAGCATCTTCATCAACCGGTCCAGCGTGAACCGTCCCAAATCCGCGTTGCGAATGCGCGAGAAGTCCGCCGCGGCAAATCTGGTCAGGTCGGCGGCCCTCGCACGACAAGCACGCGCTTGTCCAATCAAGGCGAATGATCCCGGGCCGCCAAGGAATCCGCCTTGGCCCTGCCGGTCCTGGCCAAATCCGATCTCGCACTACCGGGCTCTTGATCCCCGTCTTCGATTTCTTCTGGAACGCATGGATCACCCATAGTTGTCCGGAACTCCACACACTAGCAACCCGCAGGCATCGTCCGTACCCCCGCACTGCGATTTCCATGAACACCCCGCCCCTAGCCACCTTCAGGCCGCGAACCGCCGCCACCCACAAAATCGTCAGGGCCGTGCTTACGCGAATCCCGCACGCCCTGGGAAAGTCTCGAATACCTTTCGTGCAGCTCGGACCCATCCGATAGGCCTAGTAACGCGACCTCATCCATATGTTTGTCTTTATAAAACCATTACACAACACAGCCGCCTAGTCCGCGGAATACGTCAACGTTGAGAAGTATGAGAAAAACGGGCGGATACTGTTGGCGAACCCCAACACGTCACGTCCCTGATAAGGATGTTGCCTCGATTGTTGGCGGATACGTATTGACTGGGGAGCGACGCCCACATCGACCAAGACCCGCACCACGACCCGATCTGGCCCGTTTCCCCAAAATCAGGACCGACCACCTAATTTTTCCGCGAGAGGATTCACGCGATCACGAGTCGCCCAGCTCCGCCCACTCCCTCCTGAGCAGCCGCAGGGCCTGCACCACCGCCTCGACTTCCATCCGCAGCGCCGATCCACCGGCCTGGACCTGGGGCCGCCCGTCTCGTGCAGCACCTCACCCAGGCCGCGCGCCAAGCGCTCCATACTCGGCCCGTGACAATCATTTGAGGTAGAGTCGGCAAATGGCGCGGGTAGCGTAGCAGTAGGCGAATGTGGTAGGAGTGTTTCCCGGCGGCTTGGAACCCTCTGTCGTGAACCGACCAGAGACCGTGTTTCGACTCCCAAATGGGTGGAAAACTTGCACTGCCGTTTCCAGCCTTGCTATGCCCTTTCTAAAATTGTGGCGTGACCAACTGTCGGACAGTGAAAAGAGATGTCGATGGCGGAGCAGGACGTTTCCAAGCTGACTGTGTCAGGGTAGACCGGAGTCGAGTCGCCGGTCGAAGAGATCATGAAGGGCATCGTCGGGGGCGGTGGCACAGTTGTCCCTACGATCATCCCGACTACGACCCGAACCACCCGCCAAACTGCTCGACAGCGGCCGTCGTGTACGTAGAGCTCGGTCACGGGACGTTACCGACCTGGACAGTTCCTTTGAGAGGAGGCACAAGCATGACGGATCAGCAGAAAGTCGCATCCAGCGAACAGGAACAGTGCGCCAACCTGGGCAAACTGTCCGAAGAGGCTCTCTAAGGATGTGGTCGGCGGCTGAAGCCCAGGGGGCGCGCAGCTCGCTATTGCCTAGCAGGGGGATTCCGTGGAAATCCTCCGCTTTATGGGAAAGCCAGGGAGGAGATTATGCCTACAGTGTAGGTGGGAAAGCTTGGGATGGCGACGTTGTTTCCATGGGGTTGCCCCTGCAGTGCTGCTTACGAGTACAGGCTTGTGAGGTGGGGAAACCAACCAAGAATCGGTTTTCGCTGGATAGAGGGCGCCCCAGTCGGGTACCGTCCGTGTGTAACCCTTGATGCAGCCCTGTACCCCGCGATTATCGCGAACATTCTGTCGCCCGAAGCGCAGCGGGAAACGAGAGCATTCTTGGGTCCGGTGCTTGCCGACGGATATATCTTGATGAAAAGCAGGAGAACCCGCAATGCCTACTACCGGCGGCCGAAGAGGTGACGGGACCGGAAGGAAAATGAATGGGGCCCTTTGCGTCGTGTGAAACAAGGGACCGGGGAACTGCGCCTACATGATCGGCATGTGGACGGGTGGATGGGATTTGGATTTTCGCTGGAACGGCCCCCATACAGACCGCACGGCTACCCGTGGATAGCGCGGGGACGCCATATGGATGCAGCTGAGGCGAATCTGAATGCAGCAGTTATGATCTCTTGGCCAGAGCCCAGGACTGTACCACGCATGAATCGTCTCCGGGACCCAGGAAGACCGTCCCTCCAGTACGGGTTTATCTGCTTTTTTACGTTTCGTCGCGTGCCGAGAAGCCGGCCGGTCAATACGCCCTCCTGTCAGCAACGACCTCTCGTCACGATTGGCCGAGGCGTCGCCTCTGTCGAACGTGCCCGCGATCCGTCCCGACAGGAAATACAGCCGCTTTGGCCGAAATGGCAGGGCTCGGAACGATGCACGACACCAGGCCGCGTGCTGGGTGGTCAACGACAAGCGGGTGGAGCGCATCTGGCGGCGTGAGGGGCTCAAGGTGCCGGCACAAGCAACCGAAGCGTCGGCGCCTGTGGCTCGCCGACGGCTCGTGCATGCGCCTGCGGCCGAGATGCAAACCACGTCTGGGTTATGACTTCGCCCGGGACGCACCCATGACGGGCGCAAGTACCGGATGCTCAACACGATCGATGAATTCACCCGCGACTGCCTCGCATCCGGTGGCGCGCCGGCTCTCAAGTCCGTCGATGTTATCGAGTTGCTGGCGGAGTTGTTCATCCTGCGTGGTGCCCCAGGGTATATCCGCTCCGACAATGTCCGGAATTCATCGCCAAGCTGTTCAAGAGGTGGGTTGGTCGCGCTCGGCGCCAAGACGGCATCTACATCACGCCTGGCAGTCCGTGGGAGAACGGCTATGTCGAGAGTTTCAACGCGCGGTTGCGTGACGAGCTACTGAATGGCGAGGTGTTCTACACGCTTAGGAGGCACAGTTGTGATTGAGAGTTGGCGTCGGCACTACAACAAGGGTGAGGCCGCATGCCTCGCTTGGCTACCGAGCACCGGCGCCGGAGGTCGTGGTGCTGCGTTAGCTACACGGCCGACTGGGCAGCATGGCGGTCTGCGGACAATCCAGGGGGTCGATCAAGCCTGTCACGTATTCATTGGAGCCGACGTTGAACATGAACTAACATTCGGATTGGACCCACGCCGTGGGGGCGATCAAGAGCGGCTCACCAATTTGCGTTAACGCGCCGGGCGCGTTTACAATAGCCGCCACCTGATCCAGGACGACAACGGCGCATTCTGCGATAAATCAATCCCTTGCCAACTTTCGATGGAGGTTGTCATGAAACGTATCAAAATGCCCGGCGTGTGGGCCGGGATGGCGTTGCTGGTGGCGGTGCTCATGGTGGCTCCGGTGTGGGGCCAGGACGAGCAGTTCATCCCGCTTTTCGTGTACCGCACGGGGCCTTATGCGCCGAACGGCATCCCGGTGGCCAACGGCTATGTCGATTACATCAAGTGCTCAACGCGCGCGACGGCGGCATCAACGGCGTCAAGATCACCTGGGAAGAGTGCGAGACGAAGTACAACACCAAGCTGGGCGTCGAGTGCTACGAAAGGCTGAAAAACAGAGGCGCAACGGGCGCCTCGCTGATCAATCCCTACAGCACCGGCATCACCTATCAGCTCATCCCCAAGGCGTCGGTGGACAAGCTGCCCATCCACTCGATGGGCTACGGGCGCACCGCGGCGGCTGACGGGCGCATCTTCAAGTGGACCTTCAATTTCCCCACCACGTACTGGAGCCAGGTATCCGCTTTTGTCAAATACGTCGGGCAGCAGGAAGGCGGCATGGAGGCGCTGAAGGGCAAGAAAATCGCCTTGGTGTACCACAACAGCCCGTACGGCAAGGAGCCGATTCCGACGCTGACGATTCTCGCCGAAAATACGGCTACGACCTCAAGCTGCTCGCCATCGATCATCCGGGGCAGGAGCAGAAATCCACTTGGCTGCAGGTTCGCCGCTACCGTCCGGACTGGATTTTCATGTGGGGCTGGGGCGTCATGAACCAAGTGGCGATCAAGGAAGCCGCCTCCATCCGCTACCCGATGGACCGCTTCATCGGCGTTGGTGGTCGGGGACCGAATCGGACGTCGTGCCTGCGGGTGACGGCGCTATCGGCTACAAAGCCGGCAACTTCCACGGCGCTGGGGCGGGCTTTCCGGTGCACGAGGCCATCCTGTCGCAGGTGTACGGCGGCGATCAGGCGGCCGCCGCGGGCCACAACTTCGGCGAGGTGCTGTACAACCGCGCATCATGAACGCCGTGTACGACACCGAAGCCATCCGCACCGCCATGGGCCGCTACGGCGACCAGCCGATGACGGGCGAGCAGGTGCGCTGGGGCCTGGAGAACCTGGATCTCACCACGGAACGCCTGGGCGAGCTCGGCCTCGCCGGTTTCGCACAGCCCCTCAAAGTTACCTGCGAAGACCACGAGGGGCAACGGGCCCGTGTACATCCAGCAGTGGAACGGCCAGACGTGGGACAGGTGAGCGACTGGATCAGCCCGATGCGCGAGGTGGTGCGGGCGCAGATCGAGAAGGCGGCAGCGGAATATGCCAAGGAAAACAACATCACGCCGCGCGATTGCGCCGCGGAAGGGTAAGGTGGAGCGCCTGTGACTGCCGCCACGACTGCGTCGAGCCAGACGCTCCTGAACGTCAACAACATCGAGGTCATCTACGACCACGTTATCCTCGTCCTCAAGGGCGTGTCCCTGGAGGTGCCGGAGGGGCGCATCGTCACCCTGCTCGGCGCCAACGGGGCGGGCAAGACGACGACGCTGAAAGCCATCTCCAACCTGCTGCGCGTCGAGCGCGGCGAGGTCACCAAGGGCAGCATCGAGTACCGTGGTCAGCGGATCGACCGGCTCAACCCGTCGGCCCTGGTGCGCCAGGGCATCATCCAGGTGATGGAGGGGCGCCACCCGTTCGGACACCTCACCTGCGAGGAGAACCTGCTGACCGGCGCCATACACGCGGCACGACGGGCGCACGGCGCTGCAACGGGACATGGACATGGTGTACACCTACTTCCCGCGGCTGGCCGAGCGGCGGCATGCCATGGCCGGCTACGTGTCCGGGGGCGAGCAGCAGATGATGGTGATCGGTCGCGCCCTGATGGCCCGCCCCAAGCTCATCCTGCTGGACGAGCCGTCCATGGGCCTGGCGCCCCAGCTGGTGGCCGAAATCTTCGACATTGTGGCGCGACTCAACCGCGAGGAGGGCGTCAGCTTTCTTCTCGCCGAGCAGAACGCCACGGTGGCGCTGCGGGTCGCCGATTACGGCTACGTGCTGGAAAACGGCAGAGTGGTGCTGGATGGCGACGCCGAGACCCTGCGCACCAACGAGGACGTGAAGGAATTCTATCTGGGATTGGGCACTGCCGGGCGCCGCAGCTACCGCGACGTCAAACACATCGGCGCCGCAACGCTGGCTTGCCTGAGGTCGGCACGGGCGGCGGGAGAGGACAAACAAATGGACAAAACACAACGCGAGGCGGGCGCCGCGGCGGCGAGTTTCTACGACGCGCTGCGCAGCGGCTCGGTGTCATCAGCTGCGCTGGGATACGGGGGCGATTTCGTCGGCCAGGAATGCACCCTGCTGCCGCGGGAAATGCTCATCTTCGCGCGCCGGCTGGGGTCGGCGCCGGAACGTCGGTTCTGGACGTGGGCAGCGGCACGGGCGGCCCGGCGTGCTTTTTCGCCGAGCAACTCGACTGCCAGGTGCTCGGCGTGGACGTTTCCGCCGTCGGCCACGAACGGGCCGTGGCACAGGCAAGGAAGCGGCCTCGACGACCGGTGCAGTTTCCGCCTGGCGACATTCAGGACATCGATCTGCCACCCGACTCGTTCGACGTCGTGATCACCTACGACACCTGGTGCCACATCCCGCAGCGCGCCGCCCTGATCCAGCGCTGCGCAGCCCTCCTGAAGCCCGGCGGCCGCATGGCAATTTTGACCACACGGAGCGGCGCCCGTTGCCTGCCGAGAGGCGCGAGCATTTTTTAAGGTTTGGCATTTCCCCGAACTGGAAACGCCCCGGAGCTATGCCGAGGCGATTGAGGCAGCAGGCCTGCACCTGACCGTCCGGGACGTGTCGTCCGCCTACGCCGCGCGGTTCTACACCGCCTCGTCGAGGGCTTCACCGCACGCCGCGAAGAGTTCGCGGCCATCCGGGCACCGAGCGCTATCTCGAAGGGCTCGACCGCCTGCAGATGAGCCAGCAATACACCACCTCCGGCCGTCTTGGGCAGGTGGCCTACATTGCCGAGAAACCCGGTGGATAGTGACCAGTGGTCAGTGGCTTAAAACCTACCCGCCTTGGATCGCTCTGGCTCTGCTTTTCACTAACCACTGGGCACCGACCACTAACCACTGACTTTCGCAAGAAAGCTCTCCCAGGCCGCCGTGAAGCTGTCAAGCTCATGGCGGCCCATGGGCACCGAGATGTTGCCCACCAGCCGACTGTTCACGTAATCCCCTCATTCAGTAAGTGCAGAAAGAGCTTCTGGCGCAACGCCTCGTCCTGGCCCTGGGCGCTGCGGTAGGTCGTCACCGGGCGGTCCGTCAGTTTGCATGCCGAAGAACGACGCGATGCCGCTGATGCGAATCGACACCCCGGCGCTGCGCGCCATTTCCTCAGCTGGTGCCGCAGGGTCTCGCCGCGTTCGTTGATCCGCTCGTAAACCTCCGGGGTGAGCTGGCGCATGGTGGCTAGACCGGCCTGCATGGTCATGGGATTGCCGTTGAACGTGCCGCCGTGCGGGATGGCGGGCGCCCCCTCGGTGGCGTCGAAGGCCGCCATGACGTCGGCCCTGCCGCCGAACGCCCCCACCGGCATGCCGCCGCCGATGATCTTGCCGAGACAGCTCATGTCCGGCACGACGTCGTACCACTGCTGGGCGCCGCCGGGGGCCATGCGCAGCGTTTGTACCTCGTCGAAAATGAGCAGGGTCCGCTGTCCGTCGCACGCCTCGCGCAGCGCTTCCAGGAACGCCGCCTCGGCGGGCACATAGCCGATGCCGGCCATGACGGGCTCGACTATCACCGCGGCCAAGTCGTCGCCGTGCTGCTCGATGATGCGCCGGGCCGCCGCGGCGTCGTTGAACGGGATGATGATCATGTCGTCCAGCGTCTTGGCCGTCAGCCCCTGCGAGCTCGGCACCGGCGGGGCGCTTCCTCGCTCCCCGCCTCTGACACGCGGAGCGTCACGCTGATGCTGGCGTGGTCACTGGTGCCGTGATAGGCTCCCTCCGTTTTGGCGATTTTCGACTTGCCGGTAAACGCCCGCGCCGCCCGCAGCGCCAATGCCACACCCTCCGTGCCGCTGTTCGTAAAGCGCAGCCGCTGCAGCGAAGGTAGGGCCGCGGTCAGTAGACTGGCCAACTCCACCTCCGGCTCGGTCGGATTGGCGAAGGCGGTGCCCTTTTCGGCCTGTGCTTGCAGCGCCGCGGTGACCTGCGGGTCCCTATGCCCGAGGATCAGCGAGGTGGCGTTTGTTGTAGAAATCGAGGCGCTCGTTGCCGTCCGCGTCCCGCAGCACGCAGCCCTCGCCGTGCTCAGCGTAGAAGGGAAACGGCTTGAGAAGGCCGTCAGACGCGAATTGCCCCCGGCCAGGACTTGCTGCGCCTCGGCAAACCGCGCCGCCGAGCGCGGGTTGCGCTGCCGTAGGCCGCCTCCTCGGCGGCGTAGCTGTAAACGGATGTGGATGCCGTCATGTCACGATCCTCTCTGTAGGTAGGGGCGGATTTACCCCGCCCACAGGGGCAGTCCGACACCCCGGAAACGCCAAGGCACAGTCTGCCCGCTCCACCCGTTGCTGGCAATGCCATTTTCTCCCCGCGTCTCGAACAGGAAAACACTGATGAACACCAGTGGTTACTCGCGCGCACGCCGCCCCGGCGGGCTGCCGGTGGCTGACGACTTCCGGCTGATCGAAACTCCTATCCCCAGCCCGGCGCCAACCAGATGCTGACGCGCACCATCTACCTGTCGCTGGACCCGTATCAGTGGGGGCGGCGGCGCAGCAGCTTGGAAACTGCCGGCGAGGTCTGTCACGGTCGCACCGTTTCGCAGGTGGTTGAGAGCAACATGCCGGCCTACCGCGAGGGCGATTTCGTCTTCAACACCAACGGCTGGCAAGCGTATGGCCTCACGGGCGAGGGCATTTCGGTGTTCACCTACATGTTTCCCCGCCAGATCGATCCGGCGCTGGCCCCCATCTCCACGGCCATCGGCGTGCTGGGCATGCTCGGCTTGACGGCCTACGCAGGGGTGTACGTCCAGTGCGCGCCCAAGGCCGGGGAAACGGTCGTGGTGTCGGCGGCTTCCGGCGGTGTCGGGCAGATCGTCGGCCAGATTGCCAAGCTCTGCGGGTGCCGTGTGGTAGGGATCGCCGGTATCCCGAACAAGTGCGCTTTCGTGACCGCCGTCCTGGATTTCGACGCCTGTGTGTCGCACAAAAGCCCGGACTTGCCGGAAGCGCTGGCCGCGGCGTGTCCTGACGGGATCGACGCGTACTTTGAGAACGTTGGCGGCAAGGTATTCGAGGCCGTCCTGCCGCTGCTCAACCCGCGTTCCCGCATCAGCCTCTGCGGCCTGGTTTCGCAGTACGGCAACCCGTCCTCCGACGACCCGCACGAGGCGTGGCGCAACCAGGGGCAGTCGACGTTTCAGCGCCAAAACGTCGAGGTACACCAGCTTGTTGTCGGAAACTTCGTGGCCACGCACCAGGACGCATTTCTCGCCGACATGGCGGACTGGGTTCGAGACGGGCGGATCAAGTACAAGGAGGACTTGTGGCCGGGGCTAAGGCAAGCCCCCACGGCGTTCCGGGCCATGCTGGAGGGCGGCAACTTTGGCAAGACGCTGGTGGGCGTCGGGGAGGATCCCACGCTGAACGAAAGCCTCAGGGCCGGCGGGCAAGCGATAACGTGCTGGGAGCGGTGTCTTGAATGGCGTCGATCGGATTACTCTGCGCCGGCTCAGCACATGCTACCGAGCGCCGTAGGATCAGACTTCTCGCCTAACTCGCGCTTTTTTTGGCGTTTTGACCAGACGAACACACCGATCAGAGTAGCAAAGGCGGATAGGCTGATTGCTGCTCCCGAGATGGATTTATCGAAAGCCATCAGACCAATACCGCCAATGAGCGCAGTCATTGCGATAACAAATCCGAAGATTTGGCCTCGTGACTCCAACCGCATATTGGAACCTGCAACTTTCGATTCTGTGGCACGCCGATGTTCCCCTCTGCTCCGAACGCCTGAAAAATATATTTGGCCGCCCCCGGCATATTCGTTCATACGCCGCCAGATGGTCCGGATGGGGGAAGCGGGCCAGAAAAGAGCTCAGACCGAACCGCCAGCGTCTCCTGAATCCGGAGTCTGACTGCGCTGTCGATTTCTGAGGGAGAGTGGATGCGCGCGGTGATTGTTTATCAACAGTCCGCGGTGGACTCGACGTCTGTCGCAGATTGCTACGCCTATTACGTCTGCGGCTCACGGGGTGTCCCTTGAATAAGCTGAGCGCTCATAGCCGCCCCGAGGTCGTCCCCTACCGCGCTCCAGTCGTGATAGACCCGCCAACGCATCGAGGCGCTCGTCACTCGTGCGCAATGATAACCGTCGAGGGTTCCCATGAAGTCGAGCGTCCGCGCTATACCTGAGAGGAAATGATGGCATTGCGAAACGAAGGACGCATGAGAATAGCCAGACGCCACCTGCGGAATAATGCTGTTGACTGCCATTTCAGGATATTGTCGATAGATCGTAGACAGTAGTTGCTTCAAACGGAACAAAACGTACCCACTTGGCGGTATTTTCCATGTAGCTCGACGTCGGGTCTAGGGAAGCACATCCAAAACCGCCGTGCCTTCGCGTAGCCTGTATCGTCAGCGAATACGATGATCTAACCCTCGTCTGTATCTATGCTTACATCTGCTGCGTTCGCCAATCGATCGAGTCCTCGTAGACCGCCTCAAATCACATCAATCCCCTCCCCTCCGATAATTTGGGGCCGTAAGATGAGCTCGAAATAACGGAAATAAGGGCCGCCTAGGAATTCCGGGATTTCTCTATCGATCAGGAAGAAGAGAGCTTTGCGCACGAAACCGGGTCGTATCGCGCGTCCGGCCACCGGCTGCGATGGCGGCTAACACGATTCTGGAACGTTGTCATTGCCATAGCCTTTCGCTCCGTTCCAAGGCAGCGCAATGAGTTACGCGTATACACCTTTCCAGACATTTGAGCGGGGACACAATCAAGCGGTATGTTAGTGCTCGCGCCGCGGGCACGCAATTGCTCCAGCAAAAGCGACGCAGGGAGGCCCCGACGGATGCATCTTTGCGGATTCCCACTCCGATTACACCGTAGTTCTGAAAACGCTTCATAGAGGGGTCCTTTTCATACATCAAGTGAGAACAGCAGGACAAGAGGCAAGGAGCGCCCTGGATCGGGTGCCTGCAGGGCAGCAGAAACAGAGAAACACAAAAAACGAAAACGAAACAAAAAAATAAACGTGACGAACGAGACTGAAAAAAACAACTGGAAAAACGAAACGATGAAAAAACGGAAGCCGGAAAAAGAAGGGATAGCAGACGGAAGAACGAAAACAAAAACGAACGGAAAACGAAGATACGAGACGACGAGAACCGGAAAAGATATAAGAAGACAGAGGATAAAAACGACAAGATAAAAAAAAAAAAGTGAGATACCAGAGAAAGAAGATAAGGCGAAACAAAAAAAATACGAAACGCACCCGCGGCCAGACAAACAAAACGCACAAACGAGAGGAGAACGAAAAACAAAGAAACGGAGCGAAAGAAAAACAACCAAAAAAGCACGAAACGGAAACACGCCCCCCCCCCGCCCGGCGGTCGGAGAAACACGGAAACAAGGGCGGGGCAGAATAAGAAAAGAGCTAAACGGAAAACGAAACGAACGAAAAACGAGAAACAACGAAAGATAAAAAAAGAAAAAGAAAGAAAAAGGGGTCGCAGAAACAGACGGAACACGAAAAAAAATATAAAACTAACTGAAAAATAACTTAATAAAAAAAAAAACTAACTATTTAACTAAAAAACTATCAAGAACTTATAAAAACCTTTGCATGGATGTATGGGATCGAAGAGTTCTAAAGTGAATGATGTACGGATTTTCTTCTGCAGAGAGCCTCCAGTTCAGACAGATGCTCATTTAGTTTCCGACTCTTGGGTGTTTGCATCGAGCGCGTGATTCTTTTGTTAATGAGAGCCTGAATTTGATTATGGTTTTCTCCCTGGTGCTATCATTGTGACGAATATAAATACAATTTTCTTTATTGAGGCACCATCAGTTTAAGATAATATGGGTATGGACTCATCATGATGCACAACCCATAGAAGCTGGAATTTCTTACCGCTAATGTGTTGATACTCAGCGGCACTCATATTCAAAGTCGAAGATATTATAGACCACCGTTTCGGGAAGGAATTTTTGCACAGAATCCTTCAATTCTGTCTTGTCTTTGAGAACAGGTAGCCCTTTGATGTCATGAGTTCCGTCTTCTTTTCCTGCTACACCTAATGACAAGACAGCCGGTACCGCTGTTGGCAAACGCCAGAATGTGTTGGGTGTAAGTCCGAAATTGAGCGATTCTGAGGGGGTTTGGTACGGCTTGGGGACATGATTGATGCGCGAGGTGACAAAGTGTCACGTAGGACGGTGGGTGATGGGCAGCACTCCTCTGGGGTATTGTTGGTTTATCTACAAAATTGGCGCACGGACGGGCCGCCTAACTGGTCAATTTGAGACCTACGCCCAATGTGTTTGGCTAGCTTTGATTTTTCGGGCCAATTCTCCTTGAAATCCAAGAAATCGAACTCGCCTAAATGCCCCCGAAGTAATTCTCGAAAATTCTCGCGGGTAGGGGCTTCAAGGAAACGAAAGAACTCTTCACGAATATGGAGTTGTGGAGAAATGGACATTTGACACCTTTCTAACACCACAGACCAAGCGTCGTGACTGCGTATCGCACGAGTCCAATCGCTGTTAAGTTGTCAAGTTTAGAGGTCATTCCACACCGGCCCGTCGTCAGGTTTATATCGTCACGATATCCTTCTCGGTCTCAGGATACAAATCGTCTACCAATTCCTGAATCCTGAGCGTCATCCCGATGGCCGTCACCATCCAGCAGTAGGTACGGATGTCGTCGAGGTCGAGGCGGCGGTCCTTGTGGTCTTTCAGCCATTTGTCGCAGACTTGGTAGCCGCCGATGCGGTAATCATGGACCTCCGGCGAGACGGGACCGAAATACTGAGTTTTGTTGATGTACACGCGCTGGGCGTCCAAGTCGTAGCGAAAGCCCTGCGTCTTCGTTCGGACCACCACGGCATCGCCGTCGCCCTCGAAGCGGCAGGTCGGTGTGTCGAGTTCGGGGGAGTCCAAGAGGTGCAGGCCAGTCAATCGCGCGCCCAAGGCCGCGACTTGGGTAAACACGACGCGATCCTTCGTGAACGGAACGCGCGGGAAGTCGGTGCGCAGAAACTCGGCGTACGCGGCGCGATAGATTGGGGCGTACAGGATGGCGTAGATGTAGTGGAGGACATCCTCGGGCGCGGGTGTTTGGCCATGCGCTGCGGTCAGGGCCACGACCAGCTTGGGATTCAGGTTGGGCTGTCGGGCGGACGACTCGAGCCTTGCAAAGAGGTCACCGCGGTCGGCAGTGGGATAGAGATACAAGGGAAGGGTATATCCGCGCTCTCGGGTCTTGTTGGACACGTAACAATCATCCGTGAGACCATTCGTAACCAGGCAATGCTGCCACGTTTCGCTGACCGTTTGCCGGCAGACGTGCAGCGCCCGGTTCTCCCCGGCCAGCATGTGGCGCATGACCTCGGGACGCGGCATGCAGATGAACCCGCGCGAATGTCCGGTGTAATACGTGTGGCGCACGTCAAAGGGCCGGTACAGGATCGGCACCACCCGTTCGCGGGCAGGCCCCGAATCGCGCAAATCCTGCTGCGCCAACGTCACTTTCCAGTCCCGCGCATCATTGCCAAGCTCGTACCCTTGCCGAGCTAACTCCGGCTCCATCCGCGAAAAAACGGTCACCGTGTTCCACACCTCGTCCGCGGACCAGCGAATCGTCAGGCCGTCGCGCGCCGTCACGATGCCGACGCTGTGCACGGGGAAGACCTCGGTCACCGGCATGAACCGGTTGTAAGCGGCCTCGAGCGCCTCGTCACGCGGCACGAACAGGTAGTGCGGCGACGCGGGATTCAGCGCCTGCCACTCGGTGCTGTCCCGGTCGTGCGCGTGCAGCCAGTCGTATTTGCTTCCACGGCTCCCGAAACGCCCGGCGTGATGCACCACGGCGTTGTCGCCCCGGCCGTCCGGTGTTGAATCGCCACGCTTCACGAAGAAGGCAATGGCCACCCCCTCCATGATGTCGAAGACGCTCTGGTCCGGGCTGCCATCCGGGCCGGTTTCCTTCTTTCGGGCGTTGCCGTGCAGGTCGAGAATGTAGATGTCGTCAAAGACTCGCAGCAGGTTATAACGCATGCCGCGGAAGGTGGGGCCGTCGAGGTAGCTGTGGTCGGTGATCATGCCGACAACGCCGCGTCCGGTTTGCTCGATTTTCCACTGGGCGTAGCGCAGGAACTTGACGTAGTCGTTCTGCAGCCATTTCGGGTTTTTCTCGCCCAGCGGCCGGCCGTCCACCTGCTTGTAGTCGTCGATCAGGCCGCGTATCCAGTCGCCCTTGTTGCTGGAGTGCCCCGAATAGGGCGGATTGCCGAGGATGAGCAGGACCGGCTTTTCCTTCTTCACCGCGCCTGCCAGGCGGGACTCGGCGGCCAGAGCCGAAATGCCGGGCAAGCGGCTTTCCTCCAGTTCCTTCCAGTCCAGGGTGTTGGTGAGGTAGAACGGCATGCGCTCGTCGTCTTCCAGGCGGTGGCCGAGCTCTTCCAGGAAGAAGCTCATCTTGAGGTGGCCGACCGCGTAGGGCGCCATCATCAGTTCGAGGGCGTAGAAGTTCTTGAGGACGTGCTGGCGGATGAAGTCTGCCTTGCCGCCGCTGCCGTACTTGGTTTCAAACTCGGCAACCGCCTCTTGGGCGGCACGGGCCACGAAGGTCATGGTACCCGCCGCGGGATCGAGCAGCGTCACGCCCTCCGAGGCCAAGCCGTCGCGCAGACCGAACTCAGTCTTGAGCACGCCGTGCAGGGAACGGACGATGTAGCCGACCACCGGTTCGGGGGTGTAGTAGACGCCGCGCCGCTCGCGCTCGTCGGGGTCGTACTGCGCCAGAAACGTCTCGTAGAAATGCACGATGGGGTCGCTGCCCTTGCCCTCCCGGTAGTAGCGGCCGAGAATGCCTGGACCGTCGGCCACGGCCAGGACTTCGGCGAGGTCGTCTACGCACCAGGCGAGCGGTTCCGACAGATCGCCCAGCGAGATGAAGCGGAACATGTCGCGCAGGACGCCGATGGTGTGGGGAATGTTGTCGAACGCGGCGCGGCGATTGAAGCCCTCCCCGGCGCGGATGCGGGCCGCAAAGAGACCGTAGGTGATAGTCTGCGCAAACAGGTCGGCGAACGTCTCCGGTGTCAGCGAGCCGATGAGGTATTCCCGGAAGGCGTCGAAGAAGCCGCGCAGCATGCCGGGGTTGTCTGCTTCGTTGTCATACTGGTTCCGGACGACATCCCGAAGCAGGCGCGTGCGCTTGGCCAACTCCACGGCGAGGGATTCGGCGGTGAACATCTTGGGCAGGGCAAAACCAAGGAAGCGCTCAAGGAGGACTGAAAGCTCTTCCGGCCGTTCAACCGGCGGCGCCGTTTGCAACTGGTTGAGTACCAGGGGGCGGGCGGCCAGAACCGTCTGCTCCCGCACCCCGTTGCGGTACAGGCGGAACTCCAGAAAGTTGGTGAGCAGCAGATTCGGGAAGGTCGATCGGTAGCGCCGCAACTGCTCGGAATTTTCGACGTCGTCCAGGCGCTCTTCGGTCGGCCGCTTGGCCTCGACGTAGCCGATGATGCGATCGGTGCCGTTCCACAACCGGAAATCCGGATTCCCGCCCTCGGTCGGTTTGGGCAGAGTGGTGACGTGAACGTGCTGTCGGCCGCTGTTATCGGCGACCTCTTTGAGCATCGTCGCCAAGGCTGGGTAGAAGCTCTCCTCTCGCGCGTCGCCTTGCCGCGCAATCGTGGCGAAGGTCCTTGAAATAGCTGGAAAAGATGGCTTTTTGGTTCACAGGATCATCCCCCTTTTCCAGGCATGGTATCCAGGATCGGGTTCCGATACCATGCCTGCGGTCGGCAATCATACCCAACAGGCGGAAGGAGACCCTTGGTAATGGCTG
Source organism: Geodia barretti (assembly GCA_030341885.1). Classification (NCBI taxonomy): domain Eukaryota; kingdom Metazoa; phylum Porifera; class Demospongiae; order Tetractinellida; family Geodiidae; genus Geodia; species Geodia barretti. The sequence goes on along the minus strand of CASHTH010002752.1, from coordinate 44,492 downwards.
GATTGTATTTCGAGGAATTTACCGTTGGGCAGGTGTTCAGGCACCAGCCCGGGCGCACGGTGACGGAGGCGGACAACGTGCTGTTCACCACCATGACGATGAACCCGCAGCCGCTTCACCTGGACGCGGCATTTGCCAGTCAGACGGAATTCGGGCAGCGGCTGGTCAACAGCCTGTTGACGCTGGGGATTGCTGTGGGGCTGTCGGTGGGAGATACGACGCTGGGGACGACGGTGGCCAATCTGGGATTTGACAAGATCGAATTCCCGAAACCCGTGTTCCACGGCGATACGCTGTATATCGAGACGGAAGTCATGGACAAACGGGAATCGCGGTCGCGTCCGGACGCCGGGGTGGTGTTTTTCGAGCACCGCGCCGCCAACCAACGCGAGGAACTGGTGGCACGAATTCGCCGAGCGGGCTTGATGCGTAAGAAGCCGGTATGAGGACCGGACGGGGTGGGGTGGTCGGTCTAGTCGTCGTCTTCGCAGAGCGCCCGCAGCATGGCCCAAGGGTAGATGCCGGTGCGGTGGCCGTCGTCCCACTCGATGCCGAGGGCGTAATGGCCTACGGTGTTCAGGTGCACCGGCTGCACGTCTTGGGTGGTGACGGTGGTCACGGTCTGGAAGGGATTTTTGGCGGCTTCCTGCTGTTGGGTGCGCAGTTCGCCACAGGTGGCGCAGGGGCAGACGCGGCGCAGATTGCTGTATTTATAGAAGCAGGCACGCCCGTCGTTCCACAGGATGCGCAGGGCGCCGCCGTCATCGCGCTGAATTTCCACGGGGTAATACGAGTCCAGCGATTCGGCCACAATCGACCTTTCTGCCTGCCTAATTCAAAGCCAGCAGAGGGCCCTCGGAGCGGCCCTCCTGCCGGCACGGCCGTTAAGCCGCCTAGCGTCCCTCATCCGTACGGCGGCGCGCCTCCGAAGCGGCAGCGACCGTCGCCGAGGCGGGTTTCTTGATCTCCATGACGTACGGACGCGGGGCGGCAATGTTGTACAGCGCGTGGAAAAGTTCCACGTCGTCCGGCCCTTCCCATGCCCCGGAATCGAGCTTGATGAAGGTGGGCTGATAGCCGTCGAAGAGGATAGTCGGTACGCCAAAAATGTCGTGCTCGTCCGATTCCTGATGGTCGGCGCCGACGGCAGCACGGTACTTGCGGGTGCGCAGGTCCTCGGCCAACACGGTGGGGGGGTCAACATCGACCTCGCGGGCCAACTGCATCAGTTCGAGGGGATTGGCAATGTCCCGCTTTTGCTGGTGATGCGCCCGGAACACGGCAATATGGAACCTGTTGAAAGCGTCCTCGCCCTGCTCGGCCAGAATGCTCTTGGCGGCCTCATGCGGCGGGATGTCGCGGCTGGTGAAACGGGAGTCATCCCAGGCTTTCCACTCCAGCCCACGGCGACTGTTGACTTGCTCAAGCAGAAACGACTTCCAGGTAATTTTCAGGTTTTCGCCCAATTTGTCTTTCACGCGATCGAGCCACTCCGCGGCTCGCCAAGCGTATGGTCAAACGTAACAACTCCAGATGGTGAAGTGGTAGCCTTGGCTCATGAAGGTTCTCCTTGCTGCGTTGCGATCCGTGCGACCCTTGGCATGGTGTGAATGGGAAAGGTCGATGGTAGCATACCGCCCCGGCATTGTCAGGGCAGGAACAGAACTTACAGATACATGCCGCGGCCCAGTGCGCTGGCTTCCTCGTCCTCGGTGTCGTCAAAGTCCTCGCGGGCCGGAAAGTGGGCAACGGAGCGGATGTTGCCCCAGGGAATCAGTACGTAGGCGAGGTGCTCCTCGTGCTGGCGTTGGTCCGGCGGGATGAGGAGGCCGTTGTCGTAGCGCACGCGGGTGGTCTCCAGCTTGGGGTTTTCGATCCACAGACCGATGGAGTCACGCCCCACCACTTTGGCGTAGAACTTGCGCTCCTTGATGCCTGCCGCCTCCAGCCCCTCGTGATGGAATATCATCACCATGACCATTCTGTTTACCGTATCGTCGATTTTCATCGTCAATGACCTCGCCACGGCAGGGCCCGTGGTCTCAGGGCGGATTTGTCGCTCACAATCCAGCACGTGCGCTCCCGTCGTAAACACCGCCAACCGGAGTTGGGCCGCATAGTAGGCAATCCATAAAGGGTTTGCAAGCAGTCGCCACTCGCCGCGTACGCGCTTGAACTTGCGTTGTCCGCAACATATCATTCCCTGGAATCTGCTGGATATGCGAAGGAGGACGGGTATGCGACTGGGCAGGAAAATGATCGACCACGTCGCCAAGACCATCACGGACGTGTTGACCCGGAAAGACATGCTGGAGCTCGAGGTGGACCCGCGTGCCGTAACCCGAGGAAGTAGGCCGGCTGATCGTCAACGATCTTATGGTTGAGGATCGCCTCAACGACGAGGTAAGAGACATCCTGGAAGCCCATATCAACGAGATGGACCGCGGCAACATCGACTACTCGCGCATGTTTTCCATGGTCAAACGCCAACTTGTGCGAGACCGAGGGCTGATCTTGTAGGCGGGCCGCTCAGAGCGGGGGAAGAAGACCGATGAGCCTCTCACGGGAAAAAGTCAACCATCTTTCACAACTCCTCGTGCGGAGGCTGGAGGAAATGCCGGAGGTGACGCTCCGCATGCCCTCCAACACCGTGCGGCTGCAGATCGTGGGCGCCATCCAGGAAGCGCTCCGGCTCGAAGAGGAAGTCGACTTCGCCGTCCGGCAAACCTTGGCGTCCTATACGCGCCGGGTCGTGGAAGGCAGCCGGGAATGGGACGTGATGTACCAGAAGCTCTACGAGCTGGAGTTGGACAAGCGTTAGGCGCTTCCGCACGCCTCCCCGAGATCAATAGAGCTGATCGAGTTCAGCCTGATATTTCTGCGTCACCACCTGCCGTTTGACCTTCAACGTCGGCGTCAATTCGTTGCTTGCCTCCGTAAAATCCTCCCGCGCAATCACAAACTTCTTGATCGACTCATACGGCGCCAAGCGCTGGTTGACCCGTTCCACACGGCCCTCCAGCAGGGTGCGGATTTGCGGGTTTTCGGCCAACTCAGCAACCGTGTCGCCGCTGATGCCCAACTCCCGGGCATAGGCCGTCGCGGACTCCACGTCGAGGGTGAGCACGGCGGTCAGAAAGGGGCGGCGGTCGCCATAGACCATCGCCTGGCTGATGAGCGGATCGCCCTTGAGCAGATTCTCGATGTTTTGCGGCGCCACGTTCTTGCCGCCGGCCGTAACCAGGAGGTCCTTCTTGCGATCGGTGATGCGCAGAAAGCCATCCGCATCGATCTCGCCGATGTCCCCGGTGGCGAACCAGCCATCATCAAGAAACACCTCCGCCGTCGCCTCCGGCCGCTGGTAGTAGCCACTGGCAATGTTCGGCCCGCGCGCCAGGATTTCGTCGTCGTCGCTGAGGCGCAGTTCCACACCCGGCACCGGCAGGCCAACAGTGCCAAATTTGTAGTTGTCGTGTCGATTGGCGGTCAGTGCCGGGCAGGTCTCCGTGAGACCGTAGCCTTCCAGGATGAGCAGGCCGGCAGCGTGAAAGAACTCGGCGATTTCCCGCGCCAGCGGTGCGCCGCCGGACACGAAGTAGCGCAACCGCCCGCCGAGCGCTTCGTGGAGTTTCCCGAACACCAGCCGGTGTGCCAAGTGTCTTTTCAGGCTGAGGCCCAGCGGCAGCAGCTGGCCCTGTTGCTGCAGGCGACTGGCCTGTCGCCCGACGCCGACGCACCAGTTGAAGATGGCTCGCTTGACGGGCGACCCGGCAGCACCGGCTTGCACGCTGGCGTAAACCTTTTCATAGACCCGCGGCACACTCATCACCAGCATGGGCCGGACTTCGCGCATGTTCTGCGACAATGCGTCGATGCTTTCCGCGAAGGCGGTGGTCCAGCCCTTGTAAAAGCCGAGGAAGGATTCGAGGCGCGCGAACGAATGCGCCAGAGGAAGAAAAAGCAGATTAACGTCGCCCTCGCCAAGGTCGGTGATCGCGCCGCAACTCTCCATCATGAACAGGTGGTTGCCGTGGGTTTGCACGACCCCCTTGGGCGGCCCCGTGGTGCCCGAGGTATAAACGTAGGTGGCCTCGTGTTCCGGCGTCAGGCCTTGCAGGCGCTCTTCGAGAACGGCTTCCTGATCGGCGGCGTCGCGGCCTCTTTGAATCAGGTCGGCAAGCGTCAGGATAGAATCATCGGCGCCCGGCGGGTCATCCGCCACCATGACGATGTGCTTCAGGGTCGGGACCTGATCGCGAACGGCCAGGACCTTGTCGAGTTGCGCGGACGTATCAATGAACATCGCCGTCGCACCGGAGTTTTGCAGAATGTAGGCGGCCTGATCGGGCGTTGAGGAGGCGTAGATCGGCACCGTAATGCCCGCCGCGGCCATGATGCCAAGGTCGCACTGCACCCATTCCGCCCGGCTGTCGGACAGGATGGCAACGCGGTCGCCCGCCTGCAGGTCCAGCGTCAGCAGGCCTCTGGCGACTTGGCGCACGAGGTCCCGCAACTCCTGCCAGGAAATCTCACGCCAAACTCCGTCCCGCTTGACCAAGTGGGCCGTTTTCCCGCCGCGCTGGGCGGCACGGTCGAAAAACACCTGTGGGATACTGCTGGTATCCATGGGGTCCCTCCCGTTTCCTTATGCAATGCGTTCTGCCATTGACTCAGCCGCTACCAGGGCTGTCGAGGAGCAGTGTCACCGGTCCATCGTTGACCAAGTGCACCTGCATGTGGGCGCCAAAAACGCCGTGCGCGACGGGCACGCCGTGCCGGGCGGTGGCTTCGAGGAAGTATTCGTAAAGATGTTCGGCCTGTTCCGGTGGTGCCGCCTGAACGAACGACGGGCGGCGCCCTTTGCGGGTGTCGCCGTACAAGGTGAACTGCGACACGACCAGCACGCCGCCCTGAACGTCCTGCACGTCGCGGTTCATCTTGCCCTGCGCGTCGTTGAAAATCCGCAGCGTGACGATCTTCGCTGCCAGATAATCAGCATCCCGCTCCGTATCCGGCGTTTGCACGCCCAAGAGTACCAGCAGGCCCTGCTCGACGGCACCCACTGTTTCGCCATCCACGTCGACCCGGGCCTTCGAGACCCGTTGCACCACAGCCCGCATCACGCCGCCCTCCGTTCCGGGTGCCGCGCTCGTGCTGCCAGCGCCTCCCGCGCCTGTTGCAATGGCCCGGCGAGGCCGCTAGAATGGCCCGGTTCAGCAGTAAACGTCAAGAGCCGACCCAATACATGGAGAAACGTAGTGGCGGAGCGAGCGAGGCGGGCGCGCAAACCGCGGCCTAAAGCCTGGATTGATGTCGATGGTTGCACCGGTTGTGAATGGTGCGTTGATTTTTGTCCGGTCGATTGCATTGATAAAATTGCCGATCCCTCCTACGCCGGCGACGGCACCCACGAGGTCGTCATCGTCGATTGGGACGTGTGCACGGGATGTACCATTTGCGCCAAAGAGTGCCCCTGGGACACCATTACGATGATTTCAGGCGCCGACGTTGACGTGTTGCTGAACGAAGAAGTTTAACCCTTCAGGCCGCCGCGCCGGCTTCAGGCATCGCCCCGCTGCAAGTGAGCTAGTACCTCGGCGACGATCTCTTCCGGTTCTGCCAGCCTTCCGACCCCCTCCCCTTCCTTTGTACTTGCCAATTGACCGTATCGTGGCTCAATGATTTGAATGCCCCGCCCGCGCAGGGTGTCGAGATGTGCCTGCACAACGGCATTGCCGTACATGAGGGGGTTCATCGCCGGTGCCAGGAAAGTGGGAACCCGTTGCCCCAGGGCCACAAACAGCGTGCTGAACAAATCGTCCGCGATGCCGGTGGCGAGTTTGGCGATGGCGTTGGCCGTTGCCGGCGCCACCAGGACGAGGTCCGTACCCTGCGCGAGGGCCAAGTGCTCCATCTGCCAACCGTGCGCCGGCGCAAACTGGTCCAGGCTGACCGGATGCCCGGAGAGCATAGCGAAGCCGGCCGGCGCCATAAACTCGGCGGCATGATCGGTCATGACGACGTACACGTCAGCCCCCTGCTTCTTCAGCAGGCGCAACGCCCCCAACGCCTTGAAGGCGGCGATGCCTCCGGTGACCGCGAGAACCGTCTTCTTGCCTTCCAACTGGTTCATGACACGTCCTGCGTCCTCAACCATGCACGGATATGGTTTAGCACCCAACCATAGCACGAGCCGGGTAGGGCCAAACCACAAAAAATACCTGTCCTCTTGCAAACCCTAGAAGAATTTAATAGCTTTATTAGCACTCAATACAGGTGAGTGCCAATACGCTGAAGCGCCCAGGCGCGACACGTACATAATCACGACAATCAGACGGAAGGAGAGGACTTATGGGCTTACGTCCCTTGCACGACCGCATTCTGGTTCAGCGGTTGGAGGAAGAAGAAGAAGAGGTCCAGGGCGGCATCATCATCCCGGACACCGCGAAGGAGAAACCGCAGCAGGCCAAGGTTCTGGCCGCCGGTCCCGGTCGCGTCTCCGACGATGGCAAGGTGCAGGCCATGGACGTCAAAGAGGGTGACAAGGTCATCTTCGGCAAGTACGCCGGCACGGAAGTGAAGCTTGACGGTGAAGAGTATTTGATCATTCGTGAAGACGACGTCTTAGGCGTTTTGGAATAGGTTCTGATATCCAACAAGGAGGTTCGATTCTATGCCTGCCAAGCAGATTCTGTACAGTTCTGATGCGCGCAGCGCCGTGCTGCGCGGTGTCGATCAGTTGGCTGAAGCCGTCAAGGCGACGCTGGGCCCGAAGGGCCGCAACGTCGTCATCGACAAGAAATTCGGCTCCCCGGTGTCCACCAAGGACGGCGTGACGGTTGCCAAGGAAATCGAGTTGCAAGACCCGTTTGAAAACATGGGCGCCCAGATGCTGCGCGAGGTCGCCAGCAAGACCAGCGACGTGGCCGGCGACGGCACCACCACCGCAACGGTGCTGGCCCAGTCGATCTTCCGCGAAGGCGTCAAGAACGTCACCGCGGGCGCCAATCCGATGGAACTGAAGCGCGGTATCGAGCGCGGTGTTGAGGCCGTCGTGGAAGAGGTCAAAAGGCTCAGCCGCCCAACCAAGGACAAGAAAGAAATCGCCCAGGTCGGCACCATCTCGGCCAACAACGACCCCACCATCGGCGACCTCATCGCCGAGGCCATGGAGAAAGTCGGCAAGGATGGCGTCATCACGGTCGAAGAAGCCAAGAGCATGGAGACCTCGCTGGACATCGTCGAGGGCATGCAGTTTGACCGCGGCTATCTCTCCCCCTACTTCGTGACCGATGCCGAGCGCATGGAAACGAATCTCGAGAACGCCTACATCCTGTTGCACGAAAAGAAGATCAGCAACATGCGCGAGCTCCTGCCCATCCTGGAGCAGATCGCCAAGATGAGCCGCCCCTTCCTGGTCATCGCCGAGGACGTTGAGGGCGAGGCCCTCGCCACCCTGGTGGTGAACCGGCTGCGCGGTACGCTGCAGGGCGCGGCGGTCAAGGCCCCCGGCTTTGGCGACCGGCGCAAGGAAATGCTCAAGGACATCGCCGTCCTCACCGGCGGCAACGTGATCTCTGAGGACCTGGGCATCAAGCTCGAAAACATCACCCTGAACGACCTCGGCCAGGCCAAGCGCATCACCATCGACAAGGAAAACACCACCATCGTCGAGGGTGCGGGTGAGGGCTCCGAGATCGAGGGGCGGGTGAATCAGATTCGCACCCAGATCGAGGAAACCACGTCCGACTACGACCGCGAGAAGCTGCAGGAGCGCTTGGCGAAGCTGGTCGGCGGGGTGGCGGTGATTAATGTCGGCGCCGCTACTGAGGCGGAGATGAAAGAGAAGAAGGCCCGCGTCGAGGACGCCCTGAACGCCACCCGCGGCCGTCGAGGAAGGCGTTGTGCCTGGCGGCGGTGTCGTGTACCTGCGCGCCATCCCGGCCCTCGATGCGTTCGCCGACGACCTTGAAGGCGATCTGCGGCTGGGCGCCCGCATCGTGCGCCGGGCCCTGGAAGAGCCACTGCGGCACATCGCGGCCAACGCCGGTGCCGAAGGCTCGATCGTCGTGCAGAAGGTTCGCGACCTCAAGAACAACGAGGGTTACGACGCCGGCAACGACGTCTACGGCGACATGCTGGAAAAGGGCATCATCGACCCGACCAAGGTGACCCGGACGGCCTTGCAGAACGCGGCCAGCATTTCCGGTCTGTTGATGACCACGGAAGCCCTGATCACTGAGCTGCCCGAGAAAGAGAAGGCGCCTGCCATGCCGGGTGGCGGCATGGACGGCATGGGCGGCATGGGCGGAATGGGTGGTATGTACTAATCCGCTGTGTGGACCGCCGGCGCGTTTCGCAAGGCGTCGGCGGTTACGCTTTTATCCCGCCGCGAGCATCTGCAGGAAGTATTGATGCACGCGGCGGTCTTGCGTGAGCTCGGGGTGGAAGGAGGAAACGAGGACACTGCCCTGCCGAGCCAGTACGACCTTGCCCCGGCACTCGGCCAAGGGTGTCACCCCGGAATTGATCTGGGCGATCTTCGGAGCGCGGATGAACACCATCTCCAGGGGTTCGGCGCTCAGGTCGTCCGTCAGCGGCGTTCCCAGCGCCACAAAGCTGTCAATCTGCCTGCCGTAGGCGTTACGCCTCACCACAATATCGATGAATCCCAGACTCTCTTGACGCGGCAGGGTCTCCTGCGCCAGCAGGATGAGGCCCGCGCAGGTTCCGAAGATGGGTCGGCCTTGGGCATGGAATTGCTCAAGCGCGGGGCGCATCGCCACTGGGGCCATGAGTTTGAGCAGCGTCGTGCTTTCCCCGCCTGGAATGATGAGTCCCTCAACGCCGGCGAGGTCGGCGGGTTTCTTGACGAGTTTCGACTCGACCCCCAGTTCGCCAAGAATCTTTTTGTGTGCGGCGAAATCGCCTTGCAGGGCCAGGAGGCCGACACACGCCATGTCGAATCACCAGCCTCGTGTCTGCAACAACTCGCTGTCGTCCAGGCGGCTGATGTCGATCCCCACCATGGCCTCGCCGAGGTCTTCGGACACGCGCGCCAGCAGGTCGGCGTCGAGGTAGTGCGTAGTCGCCTGCACGATGGCGTCGGCGCGGCGCGGCGGGTCGCCCGACTTGAAAATACCCGAGCCCACGAAGACCGACTCGGCGCCGAGTTGCATCATGAGCGAGGCGTCGGACGGCGTCGCCACCCCGCCGGCGGCAAAGTTCGGCACCGGCAGCTTGCCGGTTTGCGCCACCATCTTGACGAGCTCGTAGGGGGCCTCGAGTTCCTTGGCGGCCGCCATCAGTTCCTCGTCACCCAGGATCGTCAGCTTGCGCATGGTGCCCTGCACGGCGCGCATGTGGCGCACGGCCTCGACGACGTTGCCGGAGCCCGCCTCCCCCTTGGTTCGGATCATGGCCGCGCCCTCGGCAATGCGGCGCAGCGCCTCGCCCAAATTGCGCGCCCCGCAGACGAAGGGCACGCGAAACGCGAATTTATCAATGTGATGGGCTTCATCCGCCGGCGTCAGCACTTCGCTCTCGTCAACGTAGTCGACGCCCAGCGCCTGCAGAATCTGGGCTTCCGCAAAGTGCCCGATGCGCGCCTTGGCCATCACGGGAATCGACACCGCCGCCATGATCTCGCGGATTTTCGTCGGATCGGCCATGCGCGCGATGCCGCCTTGTGCCCGGATATCCGCCGGCACGCGCTCCAACGCCATGACGGCTACCGCACCCGCATCTTCAGCAATCTTGGCCTGGTCGGCAGTGGTGACGTCCATGATGACGCCCCCCTTGAGCATCTCCGCCAAGCCCGTCTTCAAGGTAAACTGTGTCTCGGCCATATTCGACGTCTCCTTCATCCAACATCGGCGTTGTACCAACGCCCCTGCGGCACGTGTCTTCCTGTTTACGATTAGGTAAGAAATGAACGTACCACTATAACGTTTGACTGGCTCCGTTTCCAGACCGGACGACTTGCCCGGCGCGGCGCCGCTTGGATATAGTGAGACCCCTTGAGCCACTTGCAAAACCCTAACGGAACGTCGAGAGCGAAGTTTTCGGATTTGATATTTGGGGATGTTTCGGCATCGGATACGTCGTCAGGGCATCTGCAGCACTTCTCAGCGGCCACAATCCAGCGACAATGAGGTTTCCTTGACGGTGTATGAGCAAACCTGTCCGGTGTGGCCCTGCCGAGACAGGACGCCTGCAAGAGGTGAGGGGTGGAAGCAAGTCGGTTTCAGTTCAACAGGCGCATCAACTGCGACACCGCCAGCGCCACAATGCCGAACATCAGGTGGCACAGCACCTTGGCGTGACCTCGCACGCGGACTTGGCGACCGCCGAACTCGTCCTTGAGACGACCCTTGACACGCTCGACGGTGGTGCGCTCACGGTAGCGTAACTGCTCGGCGTAGACGTGGCCGACGCTGCGCTGCGCCCGCGCCGCGGTCTTGCGTTCCAGCTTGCGCGAAGCACTGCGGGGATTGGCGTCGATGATTGCAACATGCCCCAGCGACTCACGGTGCGCTCTGATCTCGGGCGCGTCATAAGCCGAGTCCATCAGGTCATGGAGGTTGGTGACTCGTGCGGCCGTCAGGGTCGCCAGGGGAATCGCCACTTGGCTGTCATGCAACGAGGCCGAGGTCAGGATGCAACTGAGTGGAACGCCGCCATCGGCTGCGTCGACATGCAACTTGTAGCCGCTCCATGATTCCTGATGTCCCTTGGCGTCCCGCTTGACGCCAACATCACAGGTGCGTGGCAGGTCGGCGAGCCTCTCCGGCAGGATCATGTTGGACTGGCGCGCCAGCCTTCGGGGCGCCTTGTCCAGTCGTTGTTCAGCCTTGCGCGGTCGTCCGCGGCGGCGTTTCGGCGTAGCCGCTTGGTGCGGCTTCGGGGCTGGCTTCTCGCGCCCCAAGATCGCCGTCGAATCGCGTCAGACGTGGCCGACCAGATGATCGCGCAAAGGTCTTGTCGATCAGCGCCTCGTGCAGGCGGCTTGGCAAGGCGCTGTCAGCGAAGTCGCTGAAGGCCCGCGACAAGGTCGCCTCGCTGGGGACCGCCGCGCCCTGGCTCCAGCCGCACAGGCGACGCCGCGGCCGGTCGATGACAAGGCGCTCAACGAGCGCGCGGGTGGTCGAGATGGCGAACACCGCCTTGGCGCTGAAGGCTCGTGCCAGCGCCGCACGATCCGCCTGCGGGCGCCCCGGCAAGCCACGCCAGCACGTCAGGAATGGCTCAACCGGCACGAACCCGAGCACCGTGACGAATAACTCGTAGCGCTCGCCCAAGGGACCGAGTTCTTCTTCGAGCGTGGGGAAAAGCTCTCGTTGCAAGGCGAAGCCGTAATTCGATAGGATCGTACGCAGGGACATGGCCGTTTTCTCCTTCACGTGGTGGTCGCACAATACATGACATGAAGCAAAGACAGCCTGTCCCGTTTAAGTCAACCTCTTACCCTCAATAATTCCCGACGACTCCACAGTTTTGCAAAAGGCTCCCCAGACAATCTTTCCGTTACGAGTGCAGTTTGCTAGGGCCTGTTGACATTTAGGCAAGTGCCAAGCGAGAACTCACCACATGTATCATCGCGGCGTAGCTCACATCCGTCTTCTCAAAACGCATCGCAAGACGACGGAACTGCTTGAGGTTACAAAAGAAATTCTCCACCAGATGACGCCACTTGTACATCTCCCGGTCGTAGTCGATCTCATCGACGCGATTCGATCTGGGGGGAATCACCGCCGTCGCACCGCGCTCTTTCAACTCGTCGCGCAGGGCGTTGCTGTCGTAGGCCCGGTCTGCAATCAGCGCCTCGAACTCGACGCCATCAAGCAAGGCAGCAACACCGATCAAATCATGGCGCTGGCCCGGCAGCAGCACAAAATCCACCAAGTTGCCCAGGGCGTCGACCATCACGCTGATCTTCGTGCTTGGCCCCCCTCGCGAGCGACCGATGGCTTGGCTTTGGGTCCCCCTTTTGCCCCGGCACCGTGTTGATGGAGGCGCACGATGGTGCCGTCGATGAGCACGTACTCGAAGTCGGCATCGACCGACAAGACCTTGAAAACGCGCTCGAAGACGCCTTTGAGTGCCCACCTGCGGAAGCGTTGAAAGACCGAGTTCCACAGCCCGAACTCGTCGGGCAAGTCACGCCACGGCGAACCGGTACGAGCAATCCACAAAACGGCTTCGAGGAACTCCCGATTGTCTCTTGCGGATCGTCCAGGATCGCCGTCCTTTCCGGGTAACAGCAGCGCCACACGCGCCCATTGCGAGTCGCTGAGGATTCTTCGCACCATGCGCCCACCTCCTCTTGGCTGGTATGGATTGGGGTTGTATTCCCTTCCATTACAGCCGAGAGACTATGTGAATGTCAACAGGCCCTAACAACGTTTAAGGGTCTTCTCGTACGGAAAACTCTGTGTAGATTCTCACCTCCCCACCCGTCGCATGGATTATGTTTGTCTTTGCAATCTTCCGCCTCCAATTGTTGTGGGTGAATATGACCGCATGTCTTTTTTTCAGCACAGTTGCGAACCTGAAAGTAGCGAAAATGTTCTTGCCCATCTGCGAGCTGCTGGCCAACAAACCTGCATGGATTGTCATGACATATCACGATCATACCTCCTGAAAGCCTTTACGAACACCCGCTGGTGGCACGCAATTGGTGCATTTGTAGCACGAGCCGTTGCGGATCATCAGGGCGCCGCAGTCGGCGCATGAGGGGGCGTCTTCCTGCAGCCGGAAGTAATAGGGCTTCTCGGTGGTCCCCAAGGGCGTGTGGTGGCCGTTCGTTGCCTCCTTGGGTGTCACCGGTTCGGCGGCCTGCTCCAGGCCGTCCCGGTCGATGACACCGATTTGGGCGCGTTCTTCCTGATCGAGGAATTTGGAGGCCAGCCAGCGGAAGATGTAATCCATCACCGACTTGGCGATGGGAATCTCGGTGTTTTGGGTGAACCCGGCAGGCTCGAAGCGCATGTGGCTAAACTTGTCGATCAACGCCCGCAGCGGCACGCCGTACTGAAAAGCCAGCGAAATCGAGGTGGCGAAGGCATCCATCAGCCCGGAGATGGTGCTGCCCTCCTTGGCCATGACCAGGAAAATTTCGCCGGGCGTCCCATCCTCGAACATGCCAACCGTGATATAGCCTTCGTGCCCTGCAATCGAGAACTTGTGGGTGATGGCCGGACGCTCGTCCGGCAGCCGCCGCCGCATGGGCCTGCTCGGTGCCGCTGCGGTTTCCGGTTCGGCCGCCTTGGTGTTGAGTGGCTGGGTGCGCTTGCAGCCGTCGCGATAGATGGCGACGCACTTGATGCCGAGGCCCCAGGCGTCGATGTACGCCTGCTCGATGTCGGCCACCGTGGCCTGGTTGGGCACGTTGATCGTCTTCGACACCGACCCCGACAGGAACGGCTGCACCGCCGCCACCATGCGCAGGTGCCCGCTGTAATGAATCGAGCGGCCCCCGGGCATGGCGGGAAAGGCGCAGTCAAAGACCGGCAGATGGTCCTCCTGGAGGTCGGGCGCGCCTTCCATGGTGCCGTGCTCGTCAATGTATTGTACGAGGTTGTCGATCTGCTGCGGCGTGTAGCCGAGGCAGGTCAGGGCGCGCGGGGCCGTGTTGTTGACGATCTTCAGCTCGCCGCCGCCGACGAGCTTCTTGTATTTCACCAGCGCCAGGTCGGGCTCGATGCCGGTGGTATCGCAGTCCATCATGAACGCGATGGTGCCGGTGGGCGCCAACAGGGTTACCTGCGCGTTGCGGTAGCCGTGCTGCTTGCCGTGAGCGTAGCACTCGCTCCACACCTGCTGTGCGGCTTCCTGCAGCGGCGGCGGGAGGGATTCGTGCTGTGTGCCGTGGTAACTCTCCCGATGCCGCTTAATCACCTTCAGCATGGGCTTGCGGCTGTCCGCGTAGCCGGCGAAGGGTCCTTGCGCAGCGGCGATTTGCGAACTGGTCAGATACGCCTGGCCGGTCATCAGGGCGGTGACGGTGCCGGCATAGGCGCGGCCCGCGTCCGAGTCGTAGGGCAAGCCGCGGGCCATCAGCAGCGCCCCGAGGTTGGCGTAGCCGAGACCCAGGGTGCGGTAGTCGTGGCTGTTGCGCTCAATGGCCGGGGTGGGGTAGCTGGCGTGGCCGACGAGGATTTCCTGCGCCAGGATCATCACGTGCACGGTGTGGCGGAAGGCTTCGATGTCGAACGTCCCGTCATCATCGAGGAATTGCATCAGGTTGAGCGAGGAGAGGTTGCAGGCGCTGTCGTTGATCCAGCAGTACTCCGCACACGGGTTCGTGGCCTCCTGGCGTCCGGCGGCGGGACACGTGTGCCAGCTATTGATGGTGTCGTCGAACTGAATGCCGGGGTCGCCGCAGGCCCAGGTCGCCTCGGCGATCTGCCGCAGCAGGTCGCGGGCCTGATAGGTCTTGGCAGGCTCACCGGAGATGCGATAACGGGTTTGCCACTCGTTGTCTTCAGCCACCGCGCGCATGAACGCATCGGACACCCGCACCGAGTTGTTGGCGTTTTGGAAGCTGACGGTGCCGTAAGCGTCACCGTCCAGGGAAGCATCGTACCCGGCGTCGATGAGCGAGTGGGCCTTTTTTTCCTCAACCGCCTTGCAGCGGATGAAGGCTTCGATGTCGGGATGGTCGGCGTTGAGGAGCACCATTTTGGCACTGCGCCGCGTCGTGCCGCCGGATTTGATGGCGCCGGCGGAGGCGTCTGCGGCCCGCATGAAGGAAAGCGGGCCGGAGGCCGTGCCACCGCCCGAAAGGGATTCGCCGGTGGCCCGCAGGCGGGAGAGATTGACGCCCGACCCTGAGCCGCCTTTGAAAATGACGCCTTCCTGCCGGTACCAATCCAGGATGGCGTGCATGTCGTCGTGCACGGAAATGATGAAGCAGGCACTCGCCTGCGGCGGCGTGCCCTCCACCCCGATGTTGAACCACACCGGAGAGTTGAACGACGCCTTCTGGTGCAGCAGAATGTGGGTCAACTCATGCGAAAAAATTTCCGCATCCTGCTTGCTGGCAAAGTACCCGTCGCCGTCGCCCCAAGTGGTGATGGTGCGGACAACTCGGTCGAGCACCTGGCGTACCGAGCGTTCGCGCCGGGGGGAATCGAGCGGCCCGCGGAAGTACTTCGAGGCCACCACGTTGGTTGCCAACTGTGACCACGTTTCGGGGAATTCCACGTCGCGCTGTTCGAACACCGCACGCCCATTTTCGCCGGTAATCAAAGCGTGACGATTTTCCACGCCACGGCGTCGTAAGGATGCACGTCGGGATGGGTGAAATAGCGCTGCATCGACAGGCCAAGAGAGGCGTTCGCAGGCGTCGAATTCCCGGAAGAAGTTGGATCAGGGGCGGGGAGGGTAGTGGCGGGAGGAACTGCGCTGTTCACTGAATTACCTCTTTATAAATCAATGGGTTGTAGGTCGTTGGAGGGTACAATCTGGCCTCGCCAATGCAGGCATGCCGCATAGGATATGCGCAACGAAAACATCGTGCAAGGCAAATTTGCAAATTGCAATAAACGCCTGATCAGTCCATCGTGAGGGGCTGGATTCGTGCCCTTGAACCGGCTCGCAGAAGCCGCCGATGCGGCGACATGACCAGTAATCCAAGGGGCTGCGAATCGGCTCGTGACAGGTCGAGCAAATTGCCCAGAAGTGTGGCCTGCCAGCCTTCGAAATCGGGTTGCAGGCGGCAGGGAAAGAAGTGCGTCATGCCGGGCCGTACCTTCACCGCGGCCCTGACAGTGGCCGTGAGCCCGCGGGGAATGGGGTGTTGCCCCAACAGCGTTCGGATGGCGGGCCGCACGAAGGTTTCAAACCCCACAAAGGCACCCCAAGGCGATCCGGGAAGGCCCATGATCAGCGTTTGCCGGTGGCGCGCAACGGTGACGCCGCGGCCCGGATTGGCGGCGACGCCGCGAAACAGGATGTCAGCCCCCACAGCGGTCATAGCGCGCGCGGCAAAATCATGCTGGCCGCGTCCCGAGGCGCCGAGAATGACGACGATGTCGTTTTCCAGCCCGCGCCGCAATGCCTCCGCCAGGCTGCCGAGGGTGTCCGGCACGATACCCAGATTGACGCTGGCGCAGCCCAACTCCTGGGCTCGAAGCTCCAGGGCGTACAGGTTGCTGCACCACTTCTTGGCCGGCTGCAACGCCGCTCCGGGCGGCAGCAACTCGTCGCCGGGTGCCACCAGGGCCAGACGCGGACGCCGTGCGACATCGATGCTGGCGACACCGAGGGCTAACGCCGTGCCGATGCGCTGCGGCGTCAGACGCTCTCCCCGGGGCAGCACAACCGTGCGGCGCCGAATCTCGTCGCCGCGCCGCTGAACGTTCACCCACCTGCCAAGCGGCTGCCGGACCAACAAATCGCTGCCCTCCACCTCACTGTCTTCCATCTTTAAGACGGCGTCGGCACCAGACGGTATCGGTGCCCCGGTCATGATGCTCACCGCCTGATGCGGCTTCAGCGGCTGCTCCAAATACTCCCCCGCGGTGAGCGTTACGCCCAGCGTCAGGCGCACGGGCCGCTCGGGGGCGGTCGCGCAGATATCGCGGCTCCGCAGCGCGTAGCCGTCCATCAGGGATTGATCGAACGGCGGCATGTCGTGCGGCGCGGTCAGGGGCCGGCTCAACACGCGCTGATGGGCCGCCGTCAGCGCCAATCGCTCCTCCGGCAGCGGTTGCGGCAGGTTGCGGATAATGGTCTGCACGGCCTGCGTATAGCTGATCATGGATACTCACCTGCTGAGGTTTTGCCCAGGTTGGAAAAAAGGGGAGCCTTTTGCAAAACTGTGGAGTCGTCGGGAATTATTGAGGGTAAGAGGTTGACTTAAACGGGACAGGCTGTCTTTGCTTCATGTCATGTATTGTGCGACCACCACGTGAAGGAGAAAACGGCCATGTCCCTGCGTACGATCCTATCGAATTACGGCTTCGCCTTGCAACGAGAGCTTTTCCCCACGCTCGAAGAAGAACTCGGTCCCTTGGGCGAGCGCTACGAGTTATTCGTCACGGTGCTCGGGTTCGTGCCGGTTGAGCCATTCCTGACGTGCTGGCGTGGCTTGCCGGGGCGCCCGCAGGCGGATCGTGCGGCGCTGGCACGAGCCTTCAGCGCCAAGGCGGTGTTCGCCATCTCGACCACCCGCGCGCTCGTTGAGCGCCTTGTCATCGACCGGCCGCGGCGTCGCCTGTGCGGCTGGAGCCAGGGCGCGGCGGTCCCCAGCGAGGCGACCTTGTCGCGGGCCTTCAGCGACTTCGCTGACAGCGCCTTGCCAAGCCGCCTGCACGAGGCGCTGATCGACAAGACCTTGCGCGATCATCTGGTCGGCCACGTCTGACGCGATTCGACGGCGATCTTTGGGGCGCGAGAAGCCAGCCCCGAAGCCGCACCAAGCGGCTACGCCGAAACGCCGCCGCGGACGACCGCGCAAGGCTGAACAACGACTGGACAAGGCGCCCCGAAGGCTGGCGCGCCAGTCCAACATGATCCTGCCGGAGAGGCTCGCCGACCTGCCACGCACCTGTGATGTTGGCGTCAAGCGGGACGCCAAGGGACATCAGGAATCATGGAGCGGCTACAAGTTGCATGTCGACGCAGCCGATGGCGGCGTTCCACTCAGTTGCATCCTGACCTCGGCCTCGTTGCATGACAGCCAAGTGGCGATTCCCCTGGCGACCCTGACGGCCGCACGAGTCACCAACCTCCATGACCTGATGGACTCGGCTTATGACGCGCCCGAGATCAGAGCGCACCGTGAGTCGCTGGGGCATGTTGCAATCATCGACGCCAATCCCCGCAGTGCTTCGCGCAAGCTGGAACGCAAGACCGCGGCGCGGGCGCAGCGCAGCGTCGGCCACGTCTACGCCGAGCAGTTACGCTACCGTGAGCGCACCACCGTCGAGCGTGTCAAGGGTCGTCTCAAGGACGAGTTCGGCGGTCGCCAAGTCCGCGTGCGAGGTCACGCCAAGGTGCTGTGCCACCTGATGTTCGGCATTGTGGCGCTGGCGGTGTCGCAGTTGATGCGCCTGTTGAACTGAAACCGACTTGCTTCCACCCCTCACCTCTTGCAGGCGTCCTGTCTCGGCAGGGCCACACCGGACAGGTTTGCTCATACACCGTCAAGGAAACCTCATTGTCGCTGGATTGTGGCCGCTGAGAAGTGCTGCAGATGCCCTGACGACGTATCCGATGCCGAAACATCCCCAAATATCAAATCCGAAAACTTCGCTCTCGACGTTCCGTTAGGGTTTTGCAAGTGGCTCTGGGCTCTCTGGTTTCACCAGCAAACTGCGCTTCAGAAAATCAGAAATGGTTTGACCGCCACCCCCACACCTCCAAAGTGTAGGGTGAATCACAATCTGCATGAACTGAAAAACCGCGTTTTACAGCCCCCTAATCAGCCCTCGCCCGCCGACGCAGCCATTCCACACTCAGCATGAACAATAGGGAGAAAACGATCAGCAGGGTCGCCACGGCCAGAATCGCCGGGCTGATCTGCTCGCGGATGCCGGTCCACATCTGGCGCGGCACGGTGCGTTGTTCCAGGCCGCCCATGAACAGCACCGTCACCACTTCGTCGAACGAGGTGGCGAAGGCGAAGAGGGCGCCGGAAATCACCCCCGGGGCGATCAGCGGCAGCACGACGCGCCGGAACGTCCGCAGCGGCCCGGCCCCGAGGCTGGCCGCCGCGCGATACAGATTGGTGTCAAAGCCGGACAGGGTGGCCGTCACCGTGATGACGACGAACGGCGTGCCCAGCGTGGCGTGCGCCAGGATGAGCCCCAGGTGGGTCTGGGTCAGGCCCAGGTTCGAGTAGAAGAAGAACATGCCTGCCGCCGAGATGATCACCGGGGTGATCATCGGCGAGATCAGCAGACCCATGATCGCCGAGCGGCCCGGCAGCGCGGGATGCGTCAGGCCCAGGGCCGCCAGCGTGCCAAGCGCGGTTGCCAAGGCGGTGGCGGACAGGCCGATGAACAGGCTGTTGAACAGGGCTCGGACCCACTCCGGGTCGCCCACGACGGTCCGGTACCAGCGCAGCGAGTAGGCGGAAGGGTCCAGGCGCAGCATCCCCTCGGTAAAGGTGAAGTAGGGCTGGACGTTGAAGCTGAGCGGCACGATCACCACGATCGGCGCAATCAGAAACACGAACACCGCGGCGCAGAACGCCAGATAAGCGGCCCGCCCGGCGCGCTCCCAGGATCCTCTCGGCGTCATCTCAGCCCAGCCTCATCCGTTCGATTCCCACCAGCCGGTTGTACACCAGATACAGCACCAGCACGAAGGCCAGGAGGAGACCGCCGAGCGCCGCCGCGAGCCCCCAGTTCAGGGAACTCTGCATGTGGTAGGCGATCATGTTGGAAATGAGCTGACCGCTGCGGCCGTCGACCAGCGCGGGCGTGATGTAGTAGCCGATGGCCAGGATGAAGACCAGCAACGAGCCGACGCCGACGCCCGGCAGGCTCTGCGGCCAGTAGACCCGCCAAAACGCCTGGGCCGTGCTGGCGCCCAGCGACGCCGCAGCGCTCATGTGCAGCCGCGGGATGGTGCGCATGACCGCGTACAGCGGCAGCACCATGAAGGGCAACAGGACGTGGGTCATGGCGACCATGGCCGGTCATGTTGTAAATCATGGCGAGGCGGCTGTCGTCGGCGATCAGGTTCAGCGCCACCAGCGCGCTGTTGACCACCCCCTGCGTTTGGAGCAGCACGATCCAGGCGGTCGTTCGCACCAGCAGGGAGGTCCAGAACGGCACCAGCACCAGCAGAGGAGGTTCGCCCGGCGTGGCGGGGAATGGGCAATCAGATAGGCGACCGGATAGCCGAGGAGCAGGCACAGTACGGTCAGGCTCAGGCTCACGACCAGGGTGCGCCACAGGAGGGGTAGATAGACGCGAAACTCGGCCGGGCGCGGGGCAATGCGGCCGTCGATCTGGCGTTCCAGGTCCAGGGCGTGCAGATAATGGCGATCCGTGAAACGCCGGCCGGCTTGGCGAATCGCGTGCCAAGTTTGCACCTCGTCCCACGCATCGTGAACGCCGACCAACGTGTCGCGCCACGAGGGGCTTTCCGCTTCACGCAGGCGCCGCGCCGTGCGGGTGATGACGGTCCGCAGCCCGCCGCGCACACGATTGACACGCGCCGCGATCCGTCCCAGGGTGCGCTCTTCACGCGCCTTGCGCAGTTCGCGTGCAACCGCCTCGAACACCGGCTCGGGCGGCGTTTGCGCGCCGTCCCAGTCCCGCAGCAGGCCCAGGGTCTCGGGCAACGCGTCGGCGACTACCGGGTCGTACACGCTGCGCGACAACATGGTCGCCAGCGGGGCAACGAAGGTCAGCCCGATAAAGGCGACCAGGGGGAGAACCAGGGCCACGGCGCGAAGCCGTGGACCGATCAGCGGGCCAGCCATGCGCTGAAGCGCTCGTTCATCTCGTCGCCGCGGTCTCGCCACCATTGCCAGTCGTGGAGCAGGGCGCGAGCGACGTTTTCGGGGCTATTTGGCATGTGCGGCCTCATGTCCACCCCGGTCTCGAGATGGGTGCCGATCAGGGCCGTTCCCGACTTGCGGGCGGGACTGTAGGCGATATAGCGCCCGATCGCGGCCAGGGACTCGGCCCGCGTTGCGAAAGCGAGGAACTTACGGGCCAATTCCAGTCTCGGCGTACCGGCGACAATGCCGAGGACGCCGCGGTCCAGCACCTGTCCGTCCCAGACAATCACAAAAGGCTGGTTTTCCAGGATCTGCGCGTTGAAGATGCGGCCGTTATAGGCCGTGCTCATCACCACCTCGCCGTCAGCCAGTATTTGGGGCGGCTGTGCCCCGGCTTCCCACCAGACGATGTGGTCCTTGATCGTGTCGAGCTTGCGGAATGCCCGCTCCACGCCCTCCGGGGTGTCCAGCGTCGCATACACCTGATCTAGGGGCACGCCGTCGGCCATCAGGGCAAACTCCAGATTGACCAATGGACTGCGGCGCATACCGCGGCGGCCGGGGAATTTCTCCAGGTCGAAAAAGTCGTCGACCGTCGTCGGTTCGGGGCCGGCAAGGTGAGCGGAGTTATAGGCATACACGGTGGAGTAGAACAGCATGCCGACGCCGCATTCGGTCAGCATGCCGGGGAAGAGTCGTCCACCGCTGGGATGCCGTCCGGCGCCGGTAGCAGGTCGTCGCTGGAGACAGGTTCGAGCAGCCCCTCGTCACAGCCCCGCGCCGCGTCGGCCATCTCCAGATCGACAAGATCCCAGAACACCCTGCCGCTCTCCACTTGGGCACGGATTTGCGCCAAGCCGCCGTTGTAGGATTCCAGGCGAATGTCGATGCCCGTCTCGGCGGTGAAGGGCTCGTGCTGCGCCTTCTGGCAGGCACGGGCGTACGAGCCTCCTCAAGAGACCACGGTGAGCGATTCGTCGCTGGCAACCGGATGGCTCCAACTCAGGCCGGTCAGCAAAACGAGGGCCGCGGCATAAACTGCCGGGCGGATTCGGGTGCGATGCAAGGGGGATGTCATGACGTAAGCTCCTCTTCGTCTGGCGCCAAGGCCCGGCAATCGGTCTCCGTCCAGCCGATCTGGACGCGGTCGCCCTCCAGCACGGCGCCGTGACCGACGATATTGGGAATCTTGATGATGAAGTCCGTGCTGCCGCACACCGACACCCGCAGGCGCAGGTGGTCGCCCAGGAACACAATGTCCTCGATACCGGCTTCAAACCAGTTGCTGTACAACGCCGGCTCGGGCGCGAGGCTGACCCGCTCTGGACGAATGGCGAGGACGACGTCGTCGCCCGGTTGGCACGGCGTCACCTGGAAGGCCTGGACGATCTGGCCGCCGGCCTCCACCCTCGAAATATCGTGCTCAACGCTGAGAACCCGTCCGCGCAGTAGATTATTTTCGCCGATGAAGCTGGCAACGAACGGGCGCTCCGGCTCTTCGTACAGCGTTTCGGGCAGGGCGATCTGCTCAACGCGGCCGCGGCGAAAGACGGCGACCCGGTCCGACAGCACCATCGCCTCCTGCTGGTCGTGGGTGACGTAGACGACCGTGATTCCCAGACTGCGCTGAATACGCCGAATCTCATACTGCATTTCTTCCCGCAACCGGCGGTCAAGAGCCCCGAGCGGTTCATCCATCAATACCAGACTGGGCTCGAACACCAGTGCCCGGGCAATGGCCACGCGCTGCTGCTGGCCGCCGGACAACTCGTTGGGTCGGCGGTCCTCAAATCCCTCCAGGCGCACGAGCTGCAGCGCCTGCCGGACACGCTCCCGACGCTGTACCGGGTCGAGCCCGCGCACTTCAAGCGGGAACGCCAATTACCGCCAACCGTCATGTGCGGAAACAGCGCGTAGTTCTGAAAGACCACGCCGATCCCCCGCTTGCGCGGCGGCAGGTCATGCACCGAGCGGCCGCGGATGCGATGGTGCCCGAGGTGGGCGCCTCAAAGCCGGCCAGCATCATCAGGCAGGTCGTCTTGCCCGAGCCGGAGGCACCGAGCAGGGTCAGAAACTCCCCGTCTCGCACGGTCAGGTCCAGATCACGCACGACTTGGACTCGTCCGTCGTAGCTCTTGCATACGCGCTCGAATTCGACGTGGGTATTTGGGGCTGAATCCATGGGATTGTTGACCCTGTGACGCCCGATATTCTCAAGCCGCCACAAATTACTGCATCAAATCCATCACCGTGCGCCACATCTTGTCGAATGACCGCGCTCCGCGTCTCGCCTGATCGAGATTGAACATCGTGGTAAGTGCCGGCTGGTCACGAGTTTCTTTGTACACTCGGCCCGGCGGCATGTGTGAGGTCAGCCATCCTTTCGCGTCTCGGATCGACTCCGGCTCGGTAGGCGCGGTCATATCACTACGAAGCTCGCGGTGTCCAGCGATAGAGTCGGCAGCCGCGAGGAACCAAGCCTCGTACTCGCGCCGCGCCAGCACAACCCGAATACGGCAATCACTGCGCGCTGCCGTGGCTCTCTGGAGAATCTCCGACGCACGTTCCGGGGGACAATCGTCGTCGGCATCGAGGATGATCAGGATGCGACCATCGGATCCGGCTTGTCGGGCAGCCAAGTCGACGTACCGTTCCAGTTCATTCTCCTTGAGAAAGCGATTACGCTTTACTCGAATCGGCTTCGGCACTTGCGGTACGACGGAGGGTACGGCGGCGGCAATGCGGCGGATGAGGATCGGCACTGCGGACACTTCGCCCTGTCCTTCCACGATTGTGATGATGGTCGACATTCGTCAGTGCGTGCTCTCAAACAGATCAAGCTGGTGGGGGGCTGACCGGTCCGGGTCGGGGCGCAATTGATCCATCCTCAGCAGTTCACCGGCGGTAAAGAGATGATCGCGGAGCGCCGAACAACCGGCCTCGTCGAGGGGTCCTATCCGGGTCTCGGCGTGTTCAGACAGTACGGCGAGGATTGAGCTGTCGGGTATGACGTCATTGTCAAGCAGGTCCGCACTGTGGCTCGTAACGATGACCTGCGTCCATTGACTGGCGTCGGTCAGGCTGTCGATGAGGACGCCGGCAGCGGCGGGATGAAGAGCGCTCTCCGGCTCTTCGATGCCGACCAAGTGGCGCCGTTCGACCGATTCGCCATCGCCTTGAAACAACGCAACGAGGACGCCAAGTGCGCGCAGTGTGCCGTCGGACATGTTGCTCGCCGGGAACCGCCACGGGTGCTTTGCGCCGCGCACCTCTTGGCGGAAATCGAGGGTCAACTTGGTGCCCATGGTCCGAGCCGCAACACCGGTGACGCCGGGAGTTATCGCGGTGAGGTACTCTTCCACCGCCGTCTTACGGCCACTCTTGAGGTTGGACAGGACGCTGGCCAAGTTGCTTCCGTCCCGCTTCAAGAGCTCTCCAGGGTCGGGTGCCTGGAGATCCCGGATTGCTTCGGGATTCAGATTGTAGAAGCCCATTCCAGACAACGCGTCATAGAGCGGGCGGAACACCTCCAGGCCTGACATGTTGACAAGGTAGAGACGGTCACTTGCACACGCTGGTGGATTGGGTATCGTGCTGGCAATCACTTTGCCATCTTCGACCTTATAGGAGCCGTGTCCATCCTCACCAAGGACAACGCACTCCTCTTGCTGGACTCCGTATCGCCCTCCGGGTTTCGCCGCAACCCGAAATGCGTACCAGCCCTCGGCACGGGGGAGCTTAACCTCAAGACGAATTCCGAAGTTGTTGGGGTGGCCGCCGGAACGTCTCCGCACCTCCTGAATGCCGCCACGGTCGCGCAGCGCGTGGTCCAGCGACAAGCGCAGCGCCTCGGCCACGAAGCGTAAGGCATCAAGGAAGTTGCTCTTGCCACAGCCGTTGGGGCCAACCAGAAACGAGAGCGCCTCCGGCCGTACGTCACAGGCGGCAATGCTCTTGTAGTTCCGCAGAGCGACTCTGGTCACCATCCTCGGGTCGTTGTTTCCACTCATATGTCCCGCGGGCTCCTTCAATCAACTCGTCAGGACGAACGAAACGCGGCAGCGGATGTCGAAAGATGCGATTCGTGGGTTGGCCGCTTGCGCGAAGTCCGCAGTGGCGCGACGGGTAATCGTAAGATTGGGTCTACAGACCCCCGACTCTAGCCCCCCGCTCCCTGCTGTCGGCTTCCGGGCTTCACCGGCGAACTGCCCTGCTGGCACAGGGGACACGCCTCGGGTTGATAGGTAGGCACCTGCATGGTGAGTAAGGCGTTCAGCGGCACGCCCAGGTCGACTTGGCCGCCGCTGCGGTCGAGGATGGCTCCGACCCCCACCACAATCCCCTCAAGGTCCTCCACCAGACGAATCAGACCGCGCACCGAACCGCCGGTCGTAATGACATCTTCGATGATTACCACCCGTTCACCCGGTTGCAGCCCGAACCCCCGCCGCAAGGTCATCGCGCCGTTGTCGCGTTCGCCAAAAATCGCCCGCGCGCCGAGCGCCCGCCCTGTTTCGTGCCCGATGATGAGGCCGCCCAGGGCCGGCGAGATGACCGCATCCACCGCGTAATCTTGGAATCTGTCCGCCAGACAACCCCCCAACGCCTCGGCATGCTTCGGATGTTGCAACGTGCGGGCGCATTGGATGTAGTGCGAACTGTGCAAGCCCGAGCTGAGGACAAAGTGTCCTTCGAGCACAGCTTTGGTGCGGCGCAGCAGGTCCTCAAAAGGTTCCTCAGTCGTGAAGAAGAAGCGTCCTTCGATGAGCCTGTCAAATCGCTCCTTGAAGATATTGCTCATATTTGCCAAGTCTACATCACGCATGGATTCCACCATGATCGACTCTCCCTAATCCTCATCGTCATCATCATCGTCAGCTTCGCGCGCCCGGCGCGACTCGATGCGCTTGGCAACCAGGATGCTGACGCTATAGAGCAGCAGCGTCGGCAACGCCATGAAGCTCTGCGAAATCGGGTCCGGCGGGGTCAACACCGCGGCCAGCACAAAGGCCAAGACCACCGCGTAACGGAAATGCCGGATCAGGCCGCGCGAGGTGACCAGACCGAGTTGGGTGAGAAACACCACCACGACGGGCAGTTGAAAGACAAGCCCGAAGGCGATCATCAGCCGCAGGCAGAAAGAGACGTAATAGCCGACCGACAGGTGCGCGGTGATGTCGTCGCTGGCGAAGCTGAGGAGGAAGGTCACCACAAACGGCAGAAGGAGGTAGAACAGCGCACCGCCCGCGTAGAACAGCGTTGTCGAACCGACCAGAAAGGGGATCGTGTACTTACGCTCGTGCTCCAGGAGTCCTGGCGCCACGAATTTCCACAACTGGTGCAGGATGACGGGCAAAACGATGAACAGCCCGGCGAAGAAGGCGACTTTAAGGTACGTGAGAAAGGCTTCGGCGGGGGCGATGATCTGCAGCGGCACGTGCAGGCCCTCGCCAATCGGCGTCCAGGGGAACTGCACTGCCGCGACAATGAAATCGGAGATGCCGTAACAGACCAGAAAACCAACGGCAAGGGCGGCCACACTCCAGAAGAGCCGCGTCCGCAACTCCGTAAGGTGTGCCGTCAACGGCATGGGGGTATCAGCCATCCTGGGGCTGCTCCGTCAGACTGATGGTTGTCTGCGCCTCCGGGACGGTGGCAAAGCGTTCCCGAATCTCTTGAGCGACCGCCTTGTTCTGCTGCGCGTCTTCCTGGCGGTCCATGGCCGCGATGTCCTGCTTGATGGTGTTCTGGAACTCCTCACTGGCCTGCCGTAGATAGGCATAGCCGCGCCCCAGCATGCGGGCAGCCTCGGGCAGACGTTGGGGTCCCAAAACCAGCAGCGCCAAGACCAAAATCAGAATAAGCTCCGGCAACCCAATGCCCAACATAAACACCTCAAATCTTCAAGGAAAGGTAGAGAAGAGGCCGCGCCCCGCTCAGGCGTGCGGCGGGCGACAGTATAGCAGAACTGGGTGAGTGTTTCTCTTCGGGGCGGGGGCATCCGGGCGGCCGGCTGGTCACCCCGATTGGCGGTCGAGGGTGCGGTACTGGACGGCTTCCGAGAGATGCTCGATGCCGATGGCATCGGCGCCGGCGAGGTCGGCGATGGTGCGGGCCACTTTGCGGATGCGGTCGTGGGCTCTGGCGCTGAGGCCGAAGCGGTGCATCGCCTGTTCGAGCAGGCGTTCGCCGGCGTCGTCGAGCTTGCAGTATTGCCGGATGTTGCGGACGCCCATGACGGCGTTGTGAGGAATGTCGGTGCCGGCGAAACGAGCCCGTTGACGCTGCCGGGCGGCGTTCACCCGTGCTCGAATGGCGGACGAAGGTTCGGCGGCGGCGGAAGAAGCCAGATCGGCATAGCGCACGGGCGGCACTTCGATATGGATATCGATCCGGTCCAGGAGGGGGCCGGAAATTCGGCTCGTGTAACGTTGCAACTGCTACGCCGAGCAGTGGCAGGCACGCTGCGGGTCGGTGCTGTAGCCGCACGGGCAAGGATTCATCGCCGCCGCCAGCATGAAGCGGGCCGGAAACGTCAGGGCCATGGAGGCGCGAGCGATGGTCACCTGGGCGTCTTCCAGCGGCTGCCGCAACACCTCCAGCACGCTGCGGCGAAACTCGGGCAGTTCGTCGAGGAACAGCACGCCGTTGTGCGCGAGGCTGACCTCCCCCGGCCCCGGAATCGTGCCGCCGCCGATCAGCCCCGCATCGGATGTCGAGTGGTGGGGGGAACGGAAGGGACGCGTGGCGATGAGGGCCTGGTCGCGGTGCAGCAGGCCGGCGATGCTGTGGATCTTCGAGGTCTCGATGGCCTCCGACAACTCCATGTCGGGGAGGATGGAGGGCAGCCGGCGCGCCATCAACGATTTGCCGGAACCGGGTGGGCCGATCAAAAGCATGTTGTGGGCACCGGCCGCGGCGACTTCCAGGGCGCGCTTGACGTGCTGCTGGCCTTTGACGTCGGCCAAGTCCTCCGCATACACCGCCTTGTTCTCGAACAGGGTGTTCACGTCGCTGACCGTGCGGGACAGGGATTCGGTGCCGTTGAAGAAACCGATCGCCTGCGCCAGGGTCTCGACCCCGAACACCGGCACGGCTTCCACCACCGCCGCCTCGGCGGCGTTCTCAAGCGGCACCACCATGCCGTCCACACCCGATTCCAGCGCCCCGACCGCCATCGGCAGGGCGCCGGCGACGGCCTTGACACGGCCATCGAGCGACAGCTCGCCGACAACCTGATAGCGAGCGAGCATCTCGGACTGGATGTATCCTGCCGCCTGCAGCACACCCAGGGCAATCGGCAGGTCAAAGGCCGTGCCCGCCTTGCGCAGATGCGCCGGGGCCAGATTTACGGTGATGCGCCGCAGCGGGAAGGGAAAACCGCAGTTGGCCATGGCCGCCTTGACGCGGTCGCGGCTCTCGCGCACGGAGGCGTCGGGCAGCCCCACCGTGGTAAACATCGGCAGGCCGTTGGCCAAATCGACCTCCACCTCAACGCGATAGGCGTCAACGCCCAACAGGGTGCTACTGAGCACCTTGGCCAACACCATGACTTGTCCACCAGAGTGTGTTGTTTTCAGCCCGCCACGGGCTGTTCTGGCAATTGAATTGAGGGCGGCCAGTATACCATACCCACCGTGACCCTAAGGCGGGCCGGCGGCTTGACACCAAGGGCAGATACTTCTAGAGTTGGCCCTTCTGCAAATCCCCCCAATCCCCGTGCTGAAAAGTGTGGAGTTCATGTTATATAAGGAAATGCGGCGCTTCGTCGAAGCCGACTTGCAGCAGGTTGAAACGGCCATCGCCAAGCATCTGGATTCCGACGTTCCCTTCATCTCAGAGACCGCGCAATACGTCCTGTCCAGCGGCGGTAAGCGCATCCGCCCGGCGCTGCTCATCCTGTCGGCTCGCCTATGCAGTTACGCCGGTCAGCGCATGTACGACCTCAGCACCGTCATCGAGTTCATCCACACCGCCACCCT
Source organism: Geodia barretti (assembly GCA_030341885.1). Taxonomy (NCBI): domain Eukaryota; kingdom Metazoa; phylum Porifera; class Demospongiae; order Tetractinellida; family Geodiidae; genus Geodia; species Geodia barretti. Next base: position 16,046 of record CASHTH010002752.1, on the reverse strand, counting down.
GTTGCACGACGACGTCATGGACCACGCCGAGCTGCGGCGCGGCAATCCAACGGTTCATTCGCTGTGGGGCAACGAAATCTCCATCCTGATCGGCGATTACCTCTACGCCAAGGCGATGTCGCTGGCGCTGGCCGACAAGGACCACTTGGTTATGGAAACAGTGTCCGACGTGACCGTCGAGATGGCCAAGGGCCAGGTGATCGAAACGCTGAAGCAGCGTGACCTGGGCATCAGCGAGGTGGAGTATTACCGCATTATCGCGCTCAAAACGGCCTCGCTGTTTGCGGCAAGCTGCAAAATCGGCGCAATCATCGGCGGCATCTCGCCGCAGCAACGCGATAAAGTCGAGGCGTTCGGGCACCACCTGGGGATGGCTTTCCAAATGGCCGACGACACGCTGGATTTCGTCGCCCCCGCCGACAAGCTCGGCAAGCCGGTGCACAACGACCTCAAAGAGGGCAAGATCACCCTGCCGATCATTTCGTTGCTGCAACAGGCCAGTCCCGAGGAGTCTCAGTTCGTTACCGATTACGTGAACAATGGGTCCAACGACGAGGCGGTCCCGCGGCAGGTAACCGCCCTCCTGCACAAGTACGGCACCCTGAAATCCACCCTTGCCAAGGCGCAGGAACACGTCGATCAGGCCAAGCAACAGATCGAATCCTTCGCGCCTTGCAAAGCTATGGAACAACGCTGGACGCGCCTCGCGATTACGTCACCACCCGCGACGTGTAGCGGCGGATCGGACGACCATGGCCTCGGATACGGTCGTCAGCCCTACGAGTCTACCCGACATGCCCAGCGTCGCTCGGCTTCACGACGCTGCGACTCCTGGTAACGCTGGAACTGCCGTTCAGCGTCATGCCGGCGCGCATTCGACCTTTTCGCTGAGCGTCACCATTGCCGCGGAGCGCGCGAACGAATCTACGTCGCGCGCCTGGCCCGAACAAAAGCCGAGCAACTGGCTCAACAATTTCCCTCTGCCTGGGTGCTGGGCGCCGACACGGTCGTCGTCCTCGACCAACACATCCTTGGCAAGCCGGCCGCCGCCGCGGCGGCGCGCGACATGCTGAGCAGCCTCAGCGGGCGCGAGCACACGGTGATGACCGGCGTGGCCGTCGTGCACCACGGCCGGCGCATCGTGCAGTGCGACGTCGTGAGCACACGGGTGCGTTTTCACACCTTGCAGGCTGCGGATATCGAAGCGTATATCGCCACCGGGGAGCCGTTCGACAAGGCCGGCGCCTACGCCGTTCAAGGCGTCGGCGGGCAATTCGTCGCGGCCTTGGAAGGGTGCTACAACAACGTGGTGGGCCTGCCGTTGGTGCGAACCCTGGCCTTGCTGCGGTCTTCGGGCTACGGCGCCGGCGCGTAGTGCGCAAACTGCATGCTGAAGGTGCCGCGCCCTTGGCTGGCGGAACGCAGATCCGTCATGTAGCCGAAGGTTTCGGCAAGCGGAACGCGCGCGCGCAGCACGTGCTGAAGGCCCTGGCTTTCGATGCCTTCAACAACGCCGCGGCGACTCTGCAACCCGCTGATGACGCTGCCGACAAACGCCTCGGGCACCAGGATTTCGAGGCTCATCACCGGTTCGAGCAGAACAGGCTGCGCCGCTTCCAGGGCGCGGTGAAAGGCTTGCCCGGCGGCGACCTGAAAGGCCAGCGGGGTGCTGTCGTCCCGGCAGAGCAAGCGGCGCGGTTCAACACGCACGTCAACCACCGGATAGCCTTGCATCACCCCCGACGACGCGGCATCCAGAACGCCCTGCCGCACGGCGTCAATCATGTCCGCTGGCGCCTCGGCGTCTTCCGGCGGCGTACCGGCAAATTCAAGGCCGGCGCCGGAAGCAGCGGGCGCGACGGCTAACGTAACCTCGGCAACCTGACGCTTGCCGGCAATCTCCCGGTCAAAAGTCTCCGAGCATTCCGCCTCACCCTGAATAGTCTCGCGATAGACGACCTGCGGTTTCCCCACGTTGACGGCCAACTTAAACTCATCGGCCAGGCGACGGATAAGCACCTCGAGGTGCAGCTCGCCCATGCCCGACAATATGGTGTGCCCCCGCTCCTCATCAAATTGCACCTGCAGCGTCGGGTCCTCAGCGGCAAGCTTTTCAAGGGCGGACTGCAACTTGTCCTGCTCGGCGTTGGTCATCGGTTCCACGGCCAGATTGATCACCGGTTCCGGGTAGGCGATGGCCTCGAAGCGGATGGGATGCGCGGGGTCGCACAGGGTGTCGCCGGTCGTCGCGTCCTTCAACCCGGTAGCGGCCACGATGTCCCCGGCCTGCGCCCGGTCCAGGCGCTGGCGCTTGTTCGCGTGCATGCGCAACAGGCGCGCCACCCGCTCATTCGCGCCGGTTCTGGGATTGTAGATCTGGGTGCCGGCCTCAAGGCAGCCGGCGTAGAGACGGAGATAGGTGAGGCGGCGGCCCTGGTCCAGCGCCACCTTGAAGGCAAGCGCCGCCAGCGGCTCGCTCGGGTCGTTATGGCGTTCGGCGGCGGTTTCCTCGGTCGGCTCGACACCGGTAATCGACGGCACGTCAACGGGCGACGGCAGATACCACACGATGGCGTCCAGAAGCGGCTGGATGCCCTTGTTGTGCAGGCCGGAGCCCAGCAGCACCGGCACGAGGGCGCCGGACAGGGTGCTCTTGCGCACCGCGCTGCGAATCGCCTCGGCGTCCAGCGGCTCACCGGCCAAGTACCGTTCCAGCAAGTCGTCATCGTGCTCGGCCACCGTTTCCAGCAAGGCGGCCCGCTGCGCCTGCGCCGCCTCCTCAAACTCCGGTGGAATGGCGCCTGTCTCCGGCGTCATCCCGGCATCGTCGGCGCGCCAGCTCACGCACTGCATGTCGATCAGGTCGATGATCCCCTGAAAGTGCTCTTCCGTTCCCAGGGGCAGTTGCAGCAGCAGTGGCGAGGCGCCCAGGGTGTCCCGGATGTCCTGCAGCACGCGCTCGTGGTCCGCTCCCAGCCGGTCCATCTTGTTGATGAACGCCAGGCGCGGCACCCGGTAGCGGTTCGCCTGGTGCCACACCGATTCGGATTGCGGCTGCACCCCTTCCACCGCCGCGAAGATCGCCACCGCCCCATCCAGAACGCGCAGCGAGCGCTCCACCTCGATGGTGAAGTCCACGTGCCCGGGCGTGTCGATAATGGTGATCTGGTGCCGCTGCCAGTCGCACGTCGTCGCCGCGGCGCTGATCGTGATGCCGCGTTCGCGCTCCTGCTGCATCCAATCCATCACCGCCTGCCCGTCATGCACCTCGCCGAGCTTGTGCGTCAGGCCCGTGTAATAGAGGATGCGCTCCGTCACGGTGGTCTTGCCCGCGTCGATGTGCGAAATGATGCCGATGTTGCGCCGGCGGCGGAGGGAAGCGGGGGCGCGCTGCGTCGTCATAGGCGGTTTCTCGGTGGCATGGTGGAAAGTTTGACGAACCCCGTTGAAACAGGCGCAGCACTATAGCACACGCGGGGCAACCATCTTTTGACAGACAGCCGCCGGTTTGGCTACACTGTCTCAACAAAAATGTACGTCGTCCCAAGCAGCGGCTCGTTGTCCTGTGAGGCGGATATGGGTTCTCTTAATACCGTCATCGTCGAATCAGCCTGCGTCATCGCCAACGAAATCGGCGCCCACGCCCTGTTCGTCTACGCCGACGCCATTCAGGACTATCCCATCCCCAGCGGCATGCTGGACGCCACCGACATCATCCTGATCACCCACTCCGAAAGCCGCACCGAGCCCAGCGCGGAGGTCTCCGCCACCCTGCGCCTGCCGCCCATTCCACTCACCCGCATGGGACAGATCAAGCTCGCCGTGGTTATGGCGCTGTCCGAGGGCCACGTCACCGAGGGGGACAAGATCGTCTGCCTGACCGGATCATCGGTTTTCGGCTCCCTCGATTGCATCGTCGTGCTCGACATCGGCAAGGAACGGGAGTTGCTCATCTCCACGAACGTGTCGGCCATCGCGGGCAACATCCCCTCCGCGGTTTTCGAGGCACTGTTGAATCTCGCGGTGGAACTGGCCAGCCAGGGACGCGAGGGCAAGCCGGTGGGCGCCACCTTCGTGCTGGGCGACCACGACAAGGTGATGCAGTTCTCGCGTCAAACCATCTTCAACCCGTTCCAGGGCTATCCCGCCGAGGAGCGCAACCTGCTCAACCCGCAACTGCGCGAAACCCTGAAGGAGTTCTCTGCCCTCGACGGCGCCTTCGTCATCCGCGAAGACGGCGAGGTGACCTCCGCCGGCCGCCACCTCAACGCTGCTCTGGAATCCACCGTCGACCTGCCCCAGGGCCTGGGTTCCCGCCACGTCGCCGCCGCCGGCATCACCTCCGTCACCGAAGCCGTCGCCATCGTCATCTCCGAATCCACCGGCGACGTACGCATCTTCAAAGACGGCGCCATCTTCATGGAAATCGAGAAGCCCTCCCGCCTGACGGTGTCGCCTCTGACAAGCTGACCGCTCCGGCCTTGCTGCGCAAAGCACTGCAAGGTTGACATGCCAAGACTCACATATCATAATTCTTCCCCGCTCAGCCTTTCGCTCCAACCCCCACATCCATCGTGCGCGCCAAGCCTGGAAGGAAACTGGCCTATGGCCAAGCAGGACTACTACCAGACCCTCAACGTCAAACGGGACGCCTCCGAAAAAGAGATCAAGCAGGCCTACCGCCGGCTGGCGCGCCAGTACCACCCGGACGTCAACCCGGGAGACGCTGCTGCCGAGCAGAAATTCAAGGAGATATCCGAGGCTTACGAGGTGCTGGGCAACGCCGAGAGCCGCACGAAATACGACCGCTTCGGGCACCAGGCATTTGACACGAGCGGCGGCGGATTCGGCGGTTTTCACACCGGTAACATCCGCGATATCTTTGGCTCAGGGGGGGGCTTTACCGAGGGATTCGGCACCATTTTTGACGATCTGTTCGCGGGCGGCGGCGGCGGGCGCGCCGGGCCGATGCCGCAACGCGGGCAGGACGTTGAGCAGACCCTGGAAATTCCCTTCGAGGACGCCCTGCGCGGCACTACGACGCGCGTCAAGCTGACCCACCGGGACGGCAGCGTCGAACGTCGGCAGATCAAAATCCCGCCGGGCGTCGACACCGGCTCCAAGATACGCATCGCCGGCAAGGGCACCGCCGGAACCGCGGGCGCGCCGCCGGGCGACCTGTACGTCGTCATACGGGTCAAGCCGCACGCCTACTTCGAGCGCCGCGGCAGCGACATCGAGTGCGAGGTGCCGGTGACGCTGGCCGAGGCCATGCTGGGCGCCAAAATCGAGGTGCCCACCATCGACGGCCCCACTTCCATGACGCTGCCGCCCGGCACGCAGAATGGCCGCCGCTTCCGCTTGCGCGGCAAGGGGGCGCCGAACCGGCAAGGCAATGAGCGCGGCAACCAGTACGTGCGCGTGCACGTCGTGCTGCCGGAGACGCTGGACGACCGCTCGCGGGAGCTGCTGGAAGAGTTCAGCGCCCGCAATCCCATGCAACCGCGCGCCAAGGGGTGGTAAGCCATGGCCGGCAAGGAATACTTCACCATCAGCGCCGTCGCCAGCATGTTCAACGTGCATCCGCAGACCCTGCGCCTGTACGAGCGCGAAGGGCTGCTGCATCCCGAACGCTCGGCGGGCAACACGCGGCTCTACTCGCGCCGGGACATTGACCACCTCAGCACGATTCTGAATCTGACGCGCGAGATGGGGGTCAATCTGGCGGGCGTGACGATCATCATGGACCTGCTGCGCAAGCTCCGCGCCGCGCAGGAAGAAACGCGCGCCCTGCTGGCCATGCGCGAGGCGCCGGGCAACTCACACAATCCGGCTTCGACATAAGGTACAACGCCATGGTCAAACGGGATTATTACAAAATCCTCGACGTGTCGCGCGATGCGAGCGAGGACGAATTTGAAAAAAAACTATCGCAAACTGGCTTTGAAATACCACCCGGACCGCAACCCGGACGATCCCAAAGCCGAGGAAAAATTCAAAGAGGCGGCGGAAGCCTACGACGTGCTGAACGACCCCGAAAAGCGCAGCTTGTATGACCGCTACGGTCACGACGGCCTGCAGGGCGCCGGCTTTCAGGGCTTTGGCGGCGCCGAGGACGTCTTCTCCAGCTTCGGCAGCATTTTCGAGGAACTGTTCGGTTTTGGCGGCGGCGGACGCCGAGGCGGACGCACCGCGGCCCGCGCCGGCGCGGACCTGCGCTACGACGTTCAGGTCACCCTGGAAGAAGTCGTTTCCGGTACCGAGAAAATGCTGGAGTTCGACAAAACCGAGACCTGCATCCAGTGCCTGGGCAAGCGCACCGCACCGGGCACGCAACCCACCACCTGCGGCACCTGCGGCGGCATGGGACAGGTGGAGCGGCGGCAGGGCTTTTTTGCCATGCGTACCACGTGCCCGCGCTGCCGCGGCCAAGGCATGGTGATTACCGACCCGTGCCCCGAGTGCCGAGGGCTGGGGTTGGTGCAAACGCCCAAGAAGCTGTCGGTGAAGATCCCGGCCGGCATGGACGAAAACTCCCGCCTGCGTCTCACCGGCGAGGGCGAGGAGGGCACCAACGGCGGGCCGCCGGGCGACCTGTACGTGGTGGTGCACGTAGCGCCGCACGATATTTTCGAGCAGGACGGCACCGACGTGCATTGCGAGGTGTGACGATCTCGTTCTCCCAGGCCGCCTTGGGTGCGGATGTGGAAGTTCCGTCGCTGTACGGACCCAAAACGCTCACCATCCCGCGCGGCACCCAGACCCGCGACACGATAATCCTGCGCGCGGCGGCGGCGTGCCGCACGTGCGCGGCGGCGGGCGCGGCGACCAGATCGCCCACGTCGTGGTGCGCACCCCCACCCGTCTCACCGAGCGCCAGGAAGAACTCCTGCGAGAGTTTGCCTCCCTGAGCGGCGAATCGGCCAGCGTGACGCAGCGCAGCTCGCTGTTCACCCGCATCGCCCGCGCCGCGGCACGTCTCTGGCACGCGCTCAGCCTGTCCGTGGCGCTGCCGCTCCAGCGCTTGGAACAGGTGCCGCCCAGGGCCTGAGCAATCAATACTGCAAATGGTTCGGCGCTCTTGATTCAGGCGGCAGAATCTGATATTCAACGAGTTCCACCTGCCCACAGACATCAGAACCATACGTTGTCTCACCGCCCCTCACCCCTGAACCCGGGAGCGCCAGCCTATGAGGAAAGTCGAGATTGTCAATCGTATTGCCGATGAAACCGACATCACCAAGGTGAAAGCCGAAGAGGCCGTGGACGCGATTCTCGACGAACTGAAGGACAGCCTGTGCCGGGGCGAGTCGGTCGTTCTTCGGCGCTTCGGCACCTTTCAGGTGCGCGAAAAGCACGCGCGTCTCGGGCGGAATCCCAAAACGGGCGAGGAGGCCGAAATACCGGCGCGGCGGGTGGTGCGGTTCAAGTCAGGCAAGTTTTTCAAGGACGTCGTCAATGGCGACGACTAATACGGAAAGCCCCATGTGTCACCGAATAACCCTCTCCCCTGGTACGGGTGATGCAAATTGATTCTCCAAGGAGGTTCTGAACACGCCGTGATGAATAACCGATGTCTCCCATCGGTCATGACGGTGCAAATGAGTTACCCAGCATTCCTGAGTCGTCATTCCGGGCTTGACCCGGAATCCACTGACTCCGGGGAAACCCTGGACTCCGGCTCCCGCCGGAGTGACGCGGCTTTGCTGGCAGAAGCGGGAATCATCACTTTATCAAGACCTCCAAAGGACTCACATCTCCCCGGCCCGGATTCAAGGGGCTAGGTCAGGTCCCGAACAGAACGTAAAAGCCATGAATCCAGACAGGCACACATGGCGGCTGGTATGCCTCGCCGCGATGGCCGCTTGGTGGGCGAGTTGCGTTTTTGTGCTGAAGCCGTCTATTGCCTCCGACCGGGAACGATCTACGATAGTCGAACAAAACATGGAGCGACACGCCTGCCTTGACGCCATGGCCAATCCGAAGGGGCATGGTGCGCCAACCGAGGTGACGAGTGATGAGCGGAGCCTGATCATCGCCCGCTGTCTGTCTCAGACGGGGGAGTTTGGCAGCGCGATGGCGAGAGCATGTGCCGAACAGGACCTGGCGTCGTATGAGGCGTTGCTGGCATACCCCGAGGAATACGCGTCCGTTGTTGTCCGCTGCGCCAAGCAAGTGGGGCAGCACGGATGGGGCATGGTCAATTTGCGTCGACAAGGACATTAAAGCAGGGCGGCCCTCGGCAGATTGAACGCCCTTCGACACTTAAAGTGAATCCCGTTTGATACCAAGAGTTTTGGTAAGAGGCTCATCCGGTCGTGGCAAAACGCCCTCGCAGGAACTCCAACTCCAAAAAACTCGTGATCTTGTCTGTAAAGTGTCACCAGTCCGCGGCATGAACGCCCCGGAGAGGTAGCGGTGGTCGGACCGTCATGATCTGGGCCGACTGGGGCCGTGTTTGAGTGGGGTCGCCACCGCCCTTCCCAGTGTCCTGAATGGTTACATGAGCATCAAGGCTCGCATGACAAGAACAGGAGAGGAAGGATGACGGATCATATCCTTGGCGTTGACATCTCGAAAGCCAACCTGGACGTCCATCTCATCCCAACAGGCGAGACTCAGCAGTTCGCCAACAGCACCGTCGGCTTCCGGCGCCTGATTGCCTGGCTCCGGGAGCGCCCGGTCAGCCGCGTGGTCTACGAGCCCACAGGACCTTGGCATCGGGACTTCGAGCGGGCGCTTGGCAAGGCCGGCCTGCCCCTGTCACGAGTCAATCCGTTGCAGGCGCGGCGCTTTGCGCAGGCGCTGGGGCAAAAGGCCAAGACGGACGCCATCGACGCCCGGATCTTGGCAGCAATGGGCCGGGTGCTTGACCTGCCTCGATCGATGCCATCCTCGCAGTGGCAGACTGAACTCCGAGAACTGCATACGGCCCGGCAGGCGCTGATCAAGGATCGAACGGCAACGCTGAACCGCCAGAAACAGGCGCGCGTCCCCTTGCTCAAGCGCCAATGCGCAAGCCGTCTGCGGCATATCGAGCGCCAACTCAAAGCCCTTGAGGCCGAGATGGCAAAGCACGTCAAGGCCGATCCTGCGCAAGCGCGGGCGTTCGAGATACTGAACTCGATCCCGGGAATCTCGGTCATCACCGCCGTCGCCGTGCTCTCGGAGCTCCCGGAGATTGGCTCGCTCGACCCCAAGGCCGCGGCCAGTCTGGCCGGCCTGGCGCCGGTCACGCGGCAATCCGGCACCTGGCAAGGGCACAGCTTCGTCCAAGGGGGCCGGCGAAGGCTGCGCCAGGCGCTCTACATGCCGGCTGTCTCAGCGATCGCCTGTAATCCTGACCTGGCCCGGAAGTATCGCCAACTCTGCCAGGCCGGCAAGCCGCCGAAGGTGGCGATCACCGCTGTCATGCGCAAGCTCTTGCTGCTTGCCAATGCGCTGATTGCCCAGGATAGAACTTGGGCAGCCACTCCGCCAACGTGTGCGTAAGCCCGGCCACGGCGCAGAGCGACGCTCGGCCCACCTTGAAACGGGCTCACCGGAGGAACAACATATCGCGTTGACAACAGGGTTACTCAAGCCGCTACAGGTAGGGGGCCGGAGAAGCCGTTGTCTGCCGTTACGTAACGCTTGGTATTGGCTACTGAGCCAGTATCTCGGGAGGTGAAGTAGCGACAGCTTGCGCTGTGAGTGAGCTGTGAGTGGGAGGAACAACATGTCGTATTGACAACATGGTACTCAAACGAAACGCACATTAGGTGCACCAGGCACATCCCCGGTACTCGGTCGCCATCAGTAGCGTGTTAGCGCTGCGTACAGATACCCCGGTTCACCCGCACGCCAACGAACCAACACGTGTGAGCCATACACGCCCTCTGAAGTCATCAAACCTCCGGACCCGATGCACCCAGCCAGGAACCAGAGCGGTGCACCGGATCCGGAAACGTATCCTCAAGGCATGCTCAGTCCTTTGATGCGGACGATTGCCATGTGAATGTCGCTCAGATTTCTTGTGCCGGTGGCGTCGGACAAGAAGGTCCGAAATACATGGGTGAGCTCGCCATCCGATCGATCGTCGGTGAGCGTGACCACCCCGATTCCGGGGCAACTACCCATGTGCCGCGTGCTTCACGGTGACTGGATTCGCACCTCGGAAGGAGACGATGAGCCTGCTGCCATCGGGAGAAAGAACCAAGGAGTCCGTGGCGGGGTCGTCGTTGAACTCATAGCCTTCACCCGTCTTGATGACAAAGGGCGGCCCTTCGCCGACACACAATCCCGATCCGGCAAGGTCAATCGTGTTCACGTGCGCCGCTGCCTGCTCTTCCAGCGTGGCGTCGGGATCGTCGATGATCTTGTCCAGGTCGAATACTTCAATGACGTTTTGGATGCGGTCCGCCTGATAGAGATACCGATCATCGTGCGAGACGAAACTGCCGTGGGCATCACGCCGGCTGGCCAGGCCCTCTTCATCGGTGATTCCCAGCCTCTTGTGTTCAAAATATTTCACGGGTCGCGGCACATTCGGGGTCGTGTGGGGGTTTGCGCCGTCCGGATAGTCGAGCGGCAGCCCATACAGGATGAACACGGAGTCGTCCCAGCCTGCGGCACTGGCGGAGACGCCCGCGTTGATGTGCATGAAGCCACCCCCTTCTTCGCCGCCGCACCCGGCGCCGCTGATGACGTCATCGGTATATTCGGCAACGATGGACATGGGTTCGGTGGTCATGTCGACCACAAACAGTCCGCCGCCGCCCAACGTGATGTATACGTGCTGATTGTTGCTGCTGGGCCTGCCGCAAACCACGACGTTATTGGGCCGCCCTGGCCCTTCCTTGAGCGCACCGCTTGGCGTGTATATTGTCTGAAAGTTGGAATACTCCCCACTCACCCGCCCGTCGGGCAGGTAGAATCGGCCATCGCTTCCAGGGCGGTCAGGTCGCGGTCGCCCACCAGATCGAGCGTGGCAGCCTTGTTGAAAATGAAGGAGTCGGTCTTCGCGTCGTAATCAATGCGTTCTAGAAGCTTGGCGCCAAGATTGGACACGATCAGCTTGGTGCCGTCCGGCGAGAAATAGGACATATGATTCGAGGGCGCGGAGCCTTCCGGGCCAGTGGTCCGAAAGAGTGCTTGGCCAGCTTCGCAGCCTCATCTGGATCACCTTGAATCCGCCCGACATTCCCGGACCCGCCGTCTCGACTGCGTACATTGTCCTTCCGCATCGATAATACCCACCATGCCTGCGCCTGGACCGAAAAATTCGCGTTCATGTATCGATGCGTCGGGTGATCCGGCAACATGCCGTGAAGGCGCCGTACATCCACGCCGAGTTCTTCAAAGGCAGACGGAAATACGTCGACAGCTTCAATAACGGTCGGCCCGTAATCCGGATCGTCTTCCGCATACCATCCAGAAGGAGCGGCAAGGATGTCACTGCTTTCGTAAATGATAATTCGACTGCCATAGGTTCCGGTCGGATTGTCAACGCTGATGTCAGCGCTATCCGATTGATCGGCCAGCCATACTTCCCACCCTTCATCTGAGGCATCATCAGCAGGATCGCCGTTACCGCCGTCGCATGATTGAAGAAAAGGCAGCGCGGCCAGAAGAAGCACGCATACGCCGATCTTGAACACGCTCTTGTCCTTCTTGGCACTTCTGTAGAGTTTCATGTGGAATTGCTTGAAACTGAATCTCTTATTCATGGTGCGATCTCTCCCTTATTGCAGAACGTCAATACCGTTAGACGCACCTGAACATGCGCCTTCGTAGATGACCTTGGACTACGGTGAGGTGCATTCTGCCAAGACCAAAAATAGGTATTCCTAGTGATTTAATAGGGGAGAGAGAGGGGGAGAAGGAAACGTGCATTGGGCCAGCGGTATCAGGCAGTCACGGGGGGAGGCGTCTCCCCCATTCCGGCGAAGGGCGCCTTCAACGTTGAGCCCCCGGCCATTCAGACAGCGACAGCACCAACCGCACCAGATCCACCTGACGCGAAATGCCGCGCTTCCTGTATATCTGGTGCAAGAGCCAATGGACGGCGCCTTCCTGGCGGCTCGTCGCCATCGCAATATCACGCACCGTCTTGCCTTCAGCCAACATGGCCGCCACCCGACCTTCCGCCGGCGTCAGGCCCAGGGTCTCTGCCACCAGACCCGGATTGATCCTGGGCTGGCTCGCCGGATCGACGATCAGCACCAACGCCGCAACGCGGCGATTACGGAATTCCGAGTGATTGTCGGTCACCGGATTTATATACATCGCCAGCCGCGGTAGGCCGGACAGGCGCCCGATGGTGATTGAGCCACTGACGCCTTGGTCACCGAAGGGGGGGAGTGCGCGTGCCAGCAGCCTCTGAAGGTTGGCATTGTCGGCTGGCAGCCAGGCGCCCAAGAAACCGCCTTGGTCGGACAACCCGTCAGCCCGCCGCAGGATGTCGCGGGCGCGGTCGTTTGCCTCGACGATGCGCCCGCGCCGATCCAAATGAATGACGCCGGACCGGGTGGTTTCAAGCAATCCGGTGAGGGAGGCGCCAAGAGCATCGGAGCCAGCCAGCACATCCCGGACGCGGACGAACTGGCGAATATGGGGTAGAAGACGCTCGATCATCTCGATCTGACCCGTCTCCCAGCTGCCTAGTCCGCTTGGGTCGGCAATGACCCAGCCGATGTCCGAACCGCCCGGCCCGTCCAGACGTACGTTGAGGCTGTTCTGGGATTCGGAGCGTAACAGAGCCTCGTTGTACACCGGTGAGGTCTTCAACTCCTCGTCGGTGTAGAGGTCCTTAACGTACATCAAGTGGCTGGGTGGCAGTTGCATCAGGCGGGGAACGCGTTCGTCCCGGGGGTAGTAAACCTCGTAATACTCGCGCTCCCAATCCTGCCGCCGTTCCCCACGATGGCAGAACCTTGCGAAGAATATCTGCATATCGTCGTTAGAGCGCCTCTCGCCGAACCCAAGCATGTTGCCCTTTGTCCGGCAGGCTTCATCGATCAGCTTGGCGGTAGCATGCCAATGGACATCGTCGATCATGGCGTCGTGCAACGACACCAGGATGCGGTCGAACAAGTCCCTTTCGCTCATGAGTCTCCGTGCAAACGCCTCCTGCAACCCTGCTAAGGAGGCTGTCGAAAATTAAGTTCCCAGGTTATAGGCTTTGTATTCTAAGAGTCTGTTCCATAGTCCAGAACGACTCTGTCTTTTGGGTGTAAGTCCGAAATTGAGCGATTCTGAGGGGGTTTGGTACGGCTTGGGGACATGATTGATGCGCGAGGTGACAAAGTGTCACGTAGGACGGTGGGTGATGGGCAGCACTCTCTGGAGTATGTTGGTTTATCTACAAAATTGGCGCACGGACGGGCCGCCTAACTGGTCAATTTGAGACCTACGCCCTGTCTTTTTGCCAATACCGGGTAAACAACCGCCCTTTTGCGGTACCCTTTCATGCCAAACCCCCTGGAATCGATGGAAATCGCACCTGCTATTGAGACGTCACCGACTTTAGGAACAGGCACTCAGTCTATACAAAAACTTAAAATCCATAATACTCCCATATGGGAGTATTAAGAGGGCAGAGTCTAAGAGTCGGGCGAAGCTCACGGCGGCGCTGTCGAAGGCTGGCTGGAAGGTGAGTTCGACGACGCTAAGCCGTTTACTCCATGAACTTGGCTACAGCCTGCAATCGGTGCGCAAGCGTCGAGAGGGTACGTCGCACCCTGATCGTAACGCGCCGTTCGAACACATCAATGCGAAGGCAGATGACTTTCTTGAGCGGGCTCAGCCGGTGGTATCTGTGGACACCAAGAAGAAGGAGTTGGTAGGTGATTTCAAAAACGCTGGCCAGGGATGGCAACCTGACGGGAGGCCTGAGAAGTCACGGGTGCATGACTTTCCCCAAGACGCGGCGGGCAAAGCGATTCCCTACGGCATCTATGACATGGGAGGCAACGAAGCGTGGGTTAACGTCGGGCGTGACCACGACACGCCTGCGTTCGCAGTCGCCTCGATGCGACGGTGGTGGAACGAGATGGGCAAGCGTCGTTACCCCCAGGCTTGTGAGTTGTTCATTCACCGCCGACGCGGGCGGTAGCAACGGGTATCGCTCGCGCGCCTGGAAGCACGGCCTGCAGAACCTCGCTGACGAGACGCCTCTGCGCCTCCACGTCAGCCATTTTCCGCCCGGCACGAGCAAGTGGAATAAGATTGAGCACCGCCTGTTTTGTCACCTCACGCAGAATTGGCGAGGCAAGCCGCTGCGTACCTTTGAGACCATTGTCGACTTGATAGGCAAGACGCGAACGGCCGCAGGGCTTCGGGTCAAAGCCAAGCTCGACAAGAGAACGTATCCTACTGGGGTGGTTACAACGAAAGCAGAGATGGAGGCGCTGTCGCTCCATCGAAACGAGTTCCACGGTGATTGGAACTACGAGTTGCAGCCGCGATGAAGTTGAAAACTTAATCTCGATCAGAGTCCTAAGACTCGACCTTTGTACAAAAATGAGGAAAGGATAGGATCCAGGGGGCTAACCCCTGTGTTGTAGGATGGAAGAAGTTTTTTTTTTCATTTTTTTCCTAGTAGTGTAGTAGGTTGGGCAGGGGTGGGGGGGGGCAAGTAGGTAGGAGAGGAGTTAGAGGTGTGGTCTGGGGGGCAGGGAAGTTGTGGGTTGGGGTGTTCGTGGTTGCGGTGTTTTTGTTGTGTCGCTTGACCCATTTGGGTGATTGTTTGGCATTTGTTTTACAACCAAAACCATCGCAGCGAGGTCAGCGATGTCCCATTCAAGCAAACAGTAGCACAGTGCTGTCGCCTTTCAAAGTCTCTTCAGGCGCAACCCACTTGGCGCAAAGTCTCCAACGCCTTTCATAGGAACTTTGATGGCCCACGGACGAGCACCGTGACGGTAGCCCTGCAGGACACACGGACAGGACGACACGCCGTCGTTCAGTCTCTACCATCAAGGGTTCACCCGTTGGCCGCTGAGTCGCTCTCAAAGGCCGTCGCTGTCTGCTACCATGCTGGTGCAAACAGACTTCGATGACGATGGGAGGCTTAGCCTACACGTTCGTCATTGAAGGAAAGTTGGAGCGACGATGGGGCCGACGTATCAGAAGCCGCGGTCATACCGCGACCAGATGGCTTCCAGCCGCACGCGCACGTCAGCACAGTGGCCCTACGCTGGATCGTGTGACCCATGGTCATCACGACCACCCTGGAAGAGCCGTGCTGGGCCTTACCATTTTTTTCTTGAAGCGCCCGGCGCCAACACAACAAGTCAGTGAACGTCTGGGGACTGAGAACAAGACCGTCGCCCAGTGGCACGCCAGGCAGATGATTCGGGTGGTGGCCGTTGGTGGCCGCAAAGTCGCCATCACCGTGCTCGGGGATAAATCCTACCAGGTCGTCGAGGCTCGGGCATGCTGGTCTCGGCAGTTGTGAGGTGCGCCTGATTGCCCCTTGCGCATGATTGCGGTGCTCAACAGAAGAGACGCCGCCTCGCCAGCCGGGAACGAGGGGAAGAACCCCCGTCGAAAGGGCAAGCGCCCTGGCCCAGTTTGGCCGAAGCGCATGAACACGCGGCCGAATCTTGGCAATGGCCTGAGTGTACGCTGGTGGTACGATGGACGAGTGCGACGTTGCAAGTCAGTAAGCGGAACGGCACTATGGTTACCGCAGCGGCCAGCCAGTGCTGCCGCTGCGGTGGGTCCGGTTACGTCCCTGTCGACGCTCAGTGACATGCTCCACCCACGGGCCTTCTTCTCGACCGTGGTCCCAGCGACCAGCAGCGATTTGTGTGGCGTGTTTATAAGCGACTGGAGCATTCGAGACAAGACTTCGAAGAGAGAGCGGGAGCGTCGTGCCCACTGGGCTTTGAGGACACAGGTCAATGGTCTTGACTTGGCGAGTGTTGAACGGGACCACACGCCGTGTCTGCTGAGCTTGTATTCGCTGGTGGCGCTGAGGCTCATGGCCGTATCTGGACGGTCGCTTGGCGGTGCGACAGAGTGCTTGGTATTGCCAAGGAGCAGGCGACGTTTAGCGACGC
>CASHTH010002751.1:0-115960 GCA_030341885.1 Geodia barretti | reverse complement strand
AGAAGAAATGCAAGTAAGGTTAGGTACAGCTAGATAGTATTGCTATTCCAACCTCCAACTATAGTCAAACTGTTAGGCATTGTTGTTTGTCACTTCGTTTACTCATGTGCGTACAACAAATGCAAAACGGTTCAAACCCTTGTCGGAAGTGGTGATAATGAAGAAAATTGCTAGAAAAATAAGTGTTTAGGTACAGCGAGATAGTATCGCTATTCCAAACTCCAACTATATTCAAAGTGTTAGGCATTGTTGGTTTGTCATTTCGTTTACTCATGTGCGTACAACAAATGCAAAACTGTTCAAACCCTTGTTGTAAAGGGTGGTAAAGAAGGAAGAGGAAAGAAAGTAATTGTTTTGTTACAGCGAGATAGTGCTGCTATTCCACCCTCCAACTATAAACAAAGTGTTGGTTTGTTGTTTCATTTACTCACGTGCGTACAACATATGCAAAACTGTTGTCGGAAAATCAAAGTAATGCGAAATTGTTGACACCCTTATAATAGGGGGGACAGGGAAATTTGGGTGAGATGGGAAATGGTGCAGCAAGATATATAGAAGACTCCATTCAGCAGCTTCTGTCAAAGAATAGTTGGTCATCTCTAATTTTCCCCTCATGTTCCTAAAAAAATGTGAAATCGTTGACACCCTTAGAATAATTATTATAATAATAGGGAGGACAGCGAAATTTAGGTGAGATGGGGAAAGATGCAGTGATTAACCCTCGGCGGCGCGCATGCGCAGCGAGGGTTATACTACTTGTCTGTCTGTCCGTCTGTCCATCTGTTACCACGATTTCTGCCACCACGCGCAACAAACAGGTAAAATAGCGACATCAGCGGGTTCAGAGCTACACTGGCTTTATTTTAGAACAGGCGATTTTCGTAAAAGTGCCGCGTTCAGAAGTTATGGCGTGAAAACCAAGTGAACAGGCCAATATGCAAATTAGCACGGGCTTACCTCGACAAGATGTGCTTGCTCTGGGTATATACCTTGGAGGCACAAGACGTTACAACGAAGGGCGTGTATCGACTCCCGCATGCTATCCTAATACTGTAGCTAGCCCGTGTCCAGACTCTCCAGGCCCAGCCCATCAATTAGCGGTACAGCGCATGCGCAGTTCGCCGAGGGTTTGCACTTCAGTGATTTTATTACCATTCCATACTGCAACTTTAGTCAAAGAAGGATAGTTGGTCTCTGTTGTTTCCACTCCGAGACCTAATATTGCCCTTATGTATGTTATATAGGGGATCAGCGGGAAAAAACTTTCCAGAAAGTTACGCATACGTACACGCGCAGATCGAATATTATCCGCGGTGGCGTAGTAGAGACATGGCCTCCGAGGACAGCGCAAGGGATGAGTTTGTCGCCAGACTACAAGCGAGGATAGCTGATTTGGAGAAACAGCTACACAGAACTGGTCCGATCAGAGAAAAAATACACAAAATGAGCAGCGAGGTTGTCGACTCTAATCCCTACAGGTAAGGGCCATAGTTTGTCTTGGTGTACGTGCGTAGTAAACTGAACATGTACAGTCGCCTGATGGCTCTCCAGAGAATGGGCATTGTGAAAGACTTTGAGAGGGTACGGGACGTGTCAGTAGCCGTGGTAGGTATTGGTGGAGTGGGGAGTGTAGTGTCTGAGATGCTGACCAGGTGTGGAGTTGGGAAGGTCAGTTTGTCAGTTGTTACAATCATCCATGGCAAGTGTTGGAGGAAACTGTGGTGATGTGCATTCACTCCTTAGCTTCTGCTCTTTGACTACGACCGTGTGGAGATGGCCAACATGAACAGACTTTTCTTCACTCCGGACCAAGTGGGACTCAGCAAGGTGGATGCTGCCGTGGCCACCCTAAAGTCTGCCTGTTTCTGTTACACACTCTGATCATGATAAAGCGACCCTTTTCCTGCCATGCAGGGAGATTAACCCTGATGTGGAGATAGCTGCTTACAACTATGACATCACCACCATTGACAGCTTTCAGCAGTTCATGACTGCTGTGAGGTGTGTGTGCATGCATGCCTGGTGTGTGTGAGCACTAAGTATGTCAGTACTTAGTTCACTAAGTATCTTAGTACTTAGTATAATTATATGGTACCTGGTTGCTGCAGGATTTTTGTAAATGTGTAGCTGAGTGGCTAGAGCTGTTTGTGTCAGAGCATGCACGCCATTACCATTCAGTTTTTGTTGTTAGATGTGGCCACTTGCGTGGCGATAAGCCTGTGGATCTTGTTCTAAGCTGTGTGGACAACTTTGAGGCACGAATGGCTATAAATCAAGCAGCATGTGAACTGGACCAGGTGTGGATGGAGAGTGGAGTTAGTGAAGATGCTGTGTCTGGACATGTCCAGCTGCTTCAACCAGGCCACACTGCCTGTTTTGCTGTGAGCTGGTTTATGTGAAAGTTCAAAATGTGGCTCTGCTATTGATGTGTAAGCAGTGTGCTCCTCCCCTGGTGGTGGCAACTGGCATGGACGAAAAGACACTCAAGAAAGAGGGGGTGTGTGCTGCCTCACTCCCTACCACAATGGCTGTAGTGGCAGGATTGCTGGTACAGAATGCACTCAAGTGAGTGTAGGAAACACATAAAGACTGAGTGAGCCATGATATCCCGCAGGTACCTTCTCGGCTTTGGAAAAGTTACTCACTATGTTGGATACAGCGCCTTGACTGATTTTTTCCCCACCATGTCAATGAAACCCAACCCCCAGTGCCAGAACTCGCACTGCAGGCTACGGCAACAACAGGTACATAGTCGACCGATTTTTTGGCTGGTCATCGTTTTATATACTCCATTTAGGCCAGGACTGAACAAATTGTTTCTCAGCACCAAAGGAAACAAGAACCCAATGAACACCAAACTGCTCTCCATGAGGACAACCAATGGGGTATAATCATCACCACTCTGTGTGATCACTATACTAACTTGATGTGCAGGCATAAGTGTGGGATAGAAGAAAGTGTGTCTAACGAAGAATCACTGGAAGTAGGTGCTGGGCTGCATTTGGCATACTCCCCTACTGTGATAACATCGCCTTCTGTTGATCAGGTGAAATCTGTGCAGTCAATTTGTGGAAATTTGATGGTGCCTAGTTTGCAGGAGAGTGTGGATATCAGTAAAGAAACTGACATACAAGACCTCATGGCACAACTAAAGAACATCTAAGGACAGAACCACAAATCATTATCTTTGTGTCTTCATTCTAAGATGTGTCAGTCCAGTGTGTTGAGGTAGTTGAGTTGTGTGAGAACTTTTGATTGACTCGTCTCCCGAATCTCTCCAGCCAAAAACATCTCATCCACCACAGCATACACCTGTCAGAGCACGGCCAATAGTCCTGTGGTTAGCTATAGCCAGTGCTTGATGCCTACCTTGTAGAAGTTAAACACCAGGTCTAGTTCACACACATTGTGGAAGAACTCGTTTAGCACCTGTCCAGGGTAATTATGTGAAGGTGAGAGAAAAATACACTGGCACACCATATATACCTCCACAAAGTTGTGGATGGCTTCCAGGTAGGCTAGGTTGTTGTCGTCAAGGTCGACGCATATGCAGAAGAAGAGGCCGGCATATCGTCTGTACACAATCTTGAAGTTTCGAAACTGGTGGGGAGGGAAAGATGCTAAGCTACCAAGCCAACTCCCAGAAGCAACACTTACAGCAACGAAGTTCGTGTGCTTGGAGTCTCTCACGGTTACAATCGCGTGAACTTCTTCGATCAGCTTCTGCTTTTCATCGTCCTCGAAGTGCATGTACCACTTGGCCAGTCGTGTCTTTCCGGCGCGGTTTTGAATCAGAATGAACCTAATCTTTGTGATGAAAGACAAAGGTAGTGATAAGTCGACAAGTTCTCATATTCCTACCATAGTGAGCGGCTCCAGTTAGTTCAGGAGAGAAACCGAGCAAGAAACAAGCACTGCGTGAGAGCAGAGCAGATCGGGGGGCGGGGTCGGGGGGCGGAGTCATGGGCATAATACGCATGCGCGTTGTGGGTGGGCGCGAGATGACAACTCCTCTAGTTTTCCCTCCATCAGCAACGTGTCTATGGTACGTAAAGGATGGTTTGGAAGCCTCATGGCCACATCTATCATCCTTCAGGGATGACCGGCCAGCTGGAGACAGGGTGGAGACCTGTGTTGATGGGCAAAGGTCAGTGAGCTTCTCAAGATTCATAGATTGTCAAATTCTCACTCAGCTGGGTGTGTGTGAGGTTGTCACAGTCCGTCTTGCAGCTAGCTGTGAGAGCTAGTCGACAAGCTAGATCGTCCCACCTTTCCTGCCTTCTCCTTGGGTCTGCCTCCATTTCAGGGAGTAAGGTTGAACCTGCACTGAGTGTGACGCTGCCCTCCCATCATTCAGAGCATGGAGTTGTTGTCGAAGTGGACAGGCTTGATTTGGGAAGAGATCTTGGTAACTGCTTACAGCCAACAGCACTGGTTCCGGGGGATGTTGTTATTTATTGCACAGTGAGAACTCTTTTCCATTACCTGACTGATGTGTGTGTGTGTCCCAAGGTTGGCTCCTGGAAGTCCATTAGTGTCACTGAACCTCTGGCGGAGAAAGAGCTGCTGAAGAGGCTGGAAACATCAGCTCTCTCTCCTCCCAGTCTGCTTCACCTGCAGCTTCACATTTCAACTCTTGTCGCTGACTCTGCCAATCCGGAACCACTTGTCTCTCTCACATGTACGTACTGACTTGGCCTTGCTTCTCATATTATGAGCTTATTTTGCATAGGCTGCTGTGTGTATCCAGGACCGTGCACTCTCACCCCTGTTAATGCCATCCCTATAGTCCCGACAGCTCTAGCACAGAACTTGGCTGGACCCCACCCTCTGTCCCTGCTCCAGGCGTCTGTGAAGTGGGGGTGAGAGTGGTCTAACCGACTGACCGTTGAGCCACTGTTTCAGTCACTACATTCCTGTTGTAGATACTTGACCATGGAAATCACCAGGAAGTTGGTTCTCTTGCTAAACTCGGACCCCAAGTCTCAGGGTGTTCCTCTGGTTGGAGTGTGAGTACCATGACTGACACTGCGTTACACTTGCCTCATCTCCCTGTCTGTGCTGCTAGTTGGGTGAGTGGAGTTAGTAGCTGTACGCACCCAGCTGTGTGGGCCACGCTGCTGCACTACAAGCACTCCAAACAGCTCACGAGGAGAGCAGGGAAAGGCTCTCTGTGCCTGGTCTACTCCTCTAGCAATCGGCCTACTCTCTTTCACTTTGACCACCACATTGAGGACAACTTCACTTACTCTACTGCGGAGCTAGAACTTGAGGTCTGGAATTTTGGAAAGTGGGTTGAAGGAAATACTGTTGCTCTTCCTCTGTATAGTTATGTTCACAGTCTCGTCCACCACTCCTAGAGCTGGTTCCACTGCATTCTCCCACCTTCCCCAATGAGCAGGTCCCCCCACGTCATCATCATCTCTCTGCCAGTGAATATCGCACTACACCACCTCAGCCATGTCCTCTGCCAACCCTAGCAAAGGTCTCCCAACTCTCTGCTGTCAGCTTCCTGGAGAAAAGCCTCCAAGGCTCCCTTGACTTGTGCCCAAGAACCACTTTTGAGCTAAAACCTGCTGCGACCCCCGACACTAGCCATGTGACACAGGGACTGACAGTATTTCCTGAGAAGATCCTTCAATCCTCTGACAAACAGCCACAGGTATTTTAAATAATTATCACTATCATCTGAAAACTGTACAATTATACCTCCAGAAACACTCGGAGTTGAACATTCCATTCCAAACACCTGCAATGGCCGACAAAGGAACCAACACAGGCCTTAGTCTCTTGTTACTCCATTCTCCTGAAAATGCTAATCCTGACCCCAGTGCTCATGATGGCCAGCTGGGATCTGCTGCCCCCAGTGTTAACTCTACAGTGACTGGTGTGGAGCACAGTGTGGCCACTGGAGAAGTCAGCCTCAAAACTGAGACTTCTGTTCCTGGTGCCAGCTCCATCAACCTTGACCTGTGCAGTTTCGGTAAACCACTTCCCCTACTGCAATAACTATAATGTCTGTCTATGTGTACTTGCCAGCTAGCAGTCTGGAGAACAATTGTGAGGACAGTGTGTCAACTGCTGCAGAAAATAACTGTGTGCTCAACAGCAGGCAGTTCTACCGGAACATGCTAGTGAGTGTCCAACCTTTTTTCGGTGCCCTGAGCAGTTTTTTTTAGTTCTCTGCATGGCGACATTAAACGTTTCTAGGGGCCTAATCAGAGCTCCATATTGTGCCTGATAGCCACGTCATTGTTTATTGTGTCAGGAAAGTGTGCAGGAACTGCTACAAACTCCAGTGGAAAAGGAGGAAGCCAGGAGAGTGACCCATGGCAACGAGGGCGAGTCAGAATACAAAGTTCGTCCAGAGCTTTCCATTCTCCCTATTCCACAAATGTGAGTCCAGGTGTGTCTGTTACCATCACGTCTAACTCTTCCCTCCTTCAGTAGAGCCTCAGTTACAACATGTTCAGAAGCTACTCTCGACGAAACAGCTCACGCAGCTGATGTCATCACAATGAAATATGTGAATAGTCACTCAGCAGGTAACACTGTATTTCCTCAACCGGTGAAGTTGAATCTTTTCCACAGACACAACAAACGTTGAGTCAGGCAGCTACCTCCAACTGCCGTGTCACCCCGACAACCACATAGTCCTGGATCTAGGAAGACTACGTTCACTCCCTAAACTCCTATAGCTGTCCATTTGTGTAGCACTATAGCCCAGTCAT
This sequence comes from Geodia barretti, assembly GCA_030341885.1. NCBI lineage: Eukaryota > Metazoa > Porifera > Demospongiae > Tetractinellida > Geodiidae > Geodia > Geodia barretti. The sequence continues at coordinate 109,229 of CASHTH010002751.1, read as the reverse complement.
TTCACTTGCTACAATAAACTGAATAAGTACACAAAGACACACACACATACACAGAGAGAGAGACATCAACAGAGAGTCGATGTGGAATGAGAAAAATCACAAGTTCCGTCCACTGCCCCAGTTCCAGTTGGCCAGTTAAGACGAGAGTAGTCTTCACTGGCAGTGGGTTGGGTTGGGGAGTGGTCTGTCTGGCTGCTCGCTGGACTCGCCTGCCCATGAACCACAGCCTAACAACAGGCTTGGCTCACCACCCCACAAGGACAATACTCAAAGACACTTACCTCTGAGCCTGACCTGTACAGAGGTTGTGTCTTGTTGGCTGCCTTGGTGACTGCCATAGCATGCAGATGATTGTACACCCTGCGACTCTGCTGGGTGTAAAACTGAAACTTCCCTTCCCCAGTAGAGCAGTTCCTGAGCACCACCAGGGAAACTTGGCACACCATAGCAACATTCACTGACCTGCCAGTTACTATTGTGAGGCTGACATTATTGACGCCATAGCGACGAAGAGCTGCAATAGGCCAGCACACCAACATTCGGCCTGCAGTAAGACCATTCGCCAAACACACCAAGGTTGGTTGGTCTATGTACTATAATTATACCAGTGTCAGGCGTGTGTAAGGCCAGTCTACCATCACCCACGACAAGGTCAGCTGCACCACCACTGACAGTCAGAGCCTCTGACTCCTTCACCTGCACTCTGAACCCTAGTGTGAGGTGGAGATTGTCTGACCACACAGAACCAAAGGTTGCGGTGAGAACTACTCACACAACATGCACCATTGCTCAGCAGGCAGCTGTAGCTATGGGCTAGAGATACTCACTGACATCAGTGTCCATATCAGCAGTTCCACCAACTCCCTGGTCATAGCTGGCATTGGAGCCACTCGCCATTGAAGACCCCGAAGCTGATGAAGAGGAAGGAGGTGAGGGAGGGGGAGGGAAAGAGTTAAAAGGGCCAGGAAAAGGAACCAATTCGGTGCTGTTTCCTCTGCTAAAGGAGTGACTGGAGAGGTGGGTAGAGGGAGACGAGGCAAGGTCAGGGGGAGTTGGCAGAGAGGAGGAGGTGTAAGAATGGCTGCGGTGCAGACTGCCGGTGTCAGATAGAGAGGAGTGGGGCGGCATCGTTCGGGCAGACTGAGAGATTGCAACAGGTTGTGTGTGGCACGGCAGAGTTGAAGAGAGGCTCGGAGGTTCCTTGCGGTACAGGATGAGGCCACGGATGCTTGTCACCCACTCATCTGCCTCCACATCCGAGTTAGCCATGAACCGATACCCTAGTCCTGGACACAACAACTCAAAACTCTGTTTACGCTCAACCACCCGATGGACTTCGACAATGTCATGGACATTGATGGCTGCCTTGGGTGACTCCATTCTAGCTGCTGCTCTCTCGTCTTTGAATATCTCGATGAGACACGAACCGCGGGCAACATCCCTCCGTATTACATACCAACGCTTTCGGTCCTGCCAGAAAATTGATATCTATTACATTCCGGAAAACGCTCATATAGAAACATACCAGAATGCCTTTCCTGTCATAGAGATAGCCTCTCTTTACTATTTCCGAGCTCTCACTGGCCATCGGCTACAACTGCGCTGCGTGGATCTGTCCGCTTCCTCTGCTCAGCTCCTCACGTCGCGTGCCAGTCACCGTTCAAAAGACCCCGAGGGAACTGCAGCAGATACTGCTACATGAAGAACGGACCCACTTCCACTCCACCACTCAGTGGGAAACTATAAAACGGTGCATGCAATGCCTTCAGCCGACCAGCAATCGTGCGAGTGAGTGCCGTCGGTCGTATATAGGACAGCGGATAGTACAGCTAGCGCGATGACCGCGGACCGACCGGAAGTTGTCACAGCACCGCACCGTCACGCGTGTTCCAAAAATAGCCCACCACACCAATGGAGAATAAAGAAAAGCTGCGGGTGTGTGGAGCTGAAAATTCCTGGCCCTCTCATGGTTTTATTGTTTTTGGTAGGTCATGCCAGAAGAGGATGATGAATGCCAGCCTCTGCTGGGAGGAAATGTGCAGGAGAAAGTAGGGGAGATGGAATGGGAGGTTCGCCTGCCACAGGGAAAGACCTCGCCGTTCGGAGCTGTCTTCATCATCGTCAATGCTGCTCTCGGCGCAGGCCTGCTGACTTTCCCTCTTGCATTCCATTTGGCAGGAGGGGTTTTGCCAGCTCTGTCGGTGACACTGGTTAGCCTGCAATAATCAGAGCCTATTGTAATTCTGAACCCCTGAACTGCAGTTCCTGTTGGTGTGGATTGCTCTGGGACTGATAGTTCTGGCCCATCTAGCAGAAACTCTGCAGGCCTCCACGTATGAGGAAGTCGTCGGTAAGGCTTGTGGAAAGGTTGCTAAAGCTATAGTGGACACTTGCATCATTGTCTATACCTTTGGTACCAGCATTACATTTCTGGTAGTTATTGGCGACCAGCTGCAAGACTGTGAGTGAGTTCAGTCAGTCTGCAATAAAATTGTCATGAACCTCACTACACTAGTGTCTGCAGCAGTGCATGTAGATGGGCGGCCACTAACCCATAAGTGGTGGGTGGACCGAAGACTTCTTATCTCTCTGGCTGCCCTACTCTTTATCTTGCCTTGGCTATGGATGAAGAGGATTGGCGTACTCAGTTACACCAGGTAACATGGTTCATGGCAAACATTGGCTTATGAACCTACTGGCACAGTGCTCTGGGTGTGGTGTGCTGTGTGTACATATCTGTTGTGGTGGCTGTGCGGTACTTTGTCTCCTACGGTGACCAGAGTCCTGCAGACATGATGACCTGTAGAGATACCACTTCCCTCCAGTGAGTGGGACAGTCCTAAGGTCTGTCGTATTCCATCTGTGTGCAGGCATTGTCAGAGACAGTGGCCAGACTTCTTCACAGCCATTCCTTTCATCTGCTTTGGATACCAGGTTGGGTGGAAACACAATACCATGTGGACACAAACTCCCATGTACCTATAATTCAGTGTCATGTGTCATCAGTTCCTGTGTATGCTGGACTCAAAAGGAGGAGTGTGCGGGCCTACCTGCCGCTGGTGGCTGTGGCTCTGGCAGTGTGTTTGGTGGTCTACTGTCTCACGGGAGTCTTTGGTTTCCTCACCTACAACAGATACACCTGCATTGAGGCCGACATCCTCAGGAACTACTGCCCACAAGACCCAGCCATTGATGTGGCTCGTGTGATGCTCATACTAGTCATGATTACCTCATATCCCATTCTCGCCTTCTGTGGAAGGTATAATTATTGTGCTTCCCCATCATATTATATAGCAGAAAACCCTCAAAATGGAACTTTCTAGTCTTCTGTTTCATCTTTATGCGTATCTGTGTCTCCCCTTTCAGAAGTTCTTTGGACAGCAGAGTGCAGCAGGTGCTGCAGCGACTGTCCCCAGGCCTCCCAGTGACACTGGGCAGCTACAGATGGTGGGAGAGAGTACGACTGGGGGTCGAAGGCACAGCGTGGCTCCTTCTCTCTCTTCTGCTTGCGCTGTTTGTACCAGACATATCACCCATTATCAACCCTATTGGTGGTCTTGCTGCAATACTCATGTTTGTATTCCCAGGTAACAACAGTACATTATAATAACCAACAACCTAATACTGAATTGCATCATTCTCCAGCAATGTGTTGGCTGCACTTGACACTGGGCAGACAGATTAACTTGCAGAGGCGACTCTTGTTTGCTCTGGTCCTAGTATGCACCTGTCTCCTGGTCCTGGGCTCTTTTATCTTCGGAAACAGTGTGGTGTTTAACATAATGCGCGACGTCGGTGCACTATGAAAATTTTTTTGTTGTATATACTCTTTCTGCGCATGCGTAATAAGGACCCTGTTTACGCCAAGTATAAAGAAGATTGTGTGACTGTTGACTGTAGGACTGGGATCCTGACCTACCGCAGTGTGTCCTCGCACGCTATGAGCCGGTCTCGTCGCGGCGTTAACGTAGGAACACGACTGTCTTTCCCCCCCAAAGCAGCGGAAACATCCGGTCCCCGTTTGAACGGATCACTATCGAAAGTCCGTGCGTGTCTGACATTGTCCTTTGGAAATGGGCGGTCGTCAGAGTCAGGAGCCGACCCCTGCCCCACTGGATATCTCTCCCCGCCTTACTAGTGCCACCACTCACCGTTCATCTTCATCTCAGCATCATTCCTCCCCAAGACACTCCAGTCCACCCCATTCCTTACACCACGACCCGCCTCAGTCATCTTCTCAAGATGCTTCTCCCCTGCCTCGCCTCCCCACCCTCTCTAACTATCCACACATGAGACCAGTGCCCAGAACACACAGCCAGTCTGCCAGCAGCAGACTGCAGGAGCGACATTCTCTTAGGTCTTCCCCAAGAACGCCTGCTGAACAGTTCTTGGAGCTCAACATTGCTCTCAGCACACTTCAGCAGCGACTGCAGGCGAGGGCCGAGGCACGAGAGAGGTCTCAGTCTTCCCTCCATCCGTCCTCACTCCCTGCTGGGCTCCCTCTCCTCTTCTTCAGACCTGTTCCAAGTAGGTGTCCTCTCTCTCTCTCTCGCGTCACCACTGTTGAGTGTTGCTGCAGCTCTGCAGTGTCCTGTGTGCTCCAAAGACATTCCATCGTCGGAAATGGAGGCTCACATGTCTCAGTGCATGAGTCGTCCTCGAGTCACTTACAATGGTGAGAGTTCTGTTTCACATGTGCCTCACTTTCCTCTGTTCTTGTTTCCAGTTGACACTCTTGCACAGGACTCTGGAGAGTGCAGTATCTGCCTTGATGACATGGTACCAGGTAATCCATGATATACTGCCATTTCTTTAGATTTTACAGCTTTCTCTCAATTCTCGAAGGAGAAGAGATTGTCCGGCTTCCATGCCTGTGTATCTACCATCTCAAGTATGTACGGAATGTATGTCATAAAGATTTATTCTGGTCCCCTTATTATAGGTGTGCCAAGAAGTGGTTCAAAGTCAGTCAGACATGTCCTGAACACCCTGATTTGGCCTAGTGCATCAGTTGTGTGTTGTTTTTTATACGCGTTGAGTTATGCGCATGCGGAACACTGTCGCGAAAGTGGGCAGGGCCCAGAAGACGCGTCCACACGAAGTTAGCTCGCGAAGATGGCGACGTCAGCAGCAGCTGGCTCATCTTTGAGCGTGTGTTGTCCCGTCTGCTACAGAGAATACAGTGACAGTGATACTGATCTTGTTCCACGGATTCTTCACTGCGGACATTCCTTCTGCACAGGTAATAATGGGCCACACGCCAGCCACTGGGCTGGAGGTACACCACTCAGTTACGTCTTTGCAGAGTGTCTGGGACGCCTGCTGGAGGTGGAGGGAGAGGACAGCGACGGTGGGTCGAGGGATGAAGGCTACGGTTTGCATTTGGAGCTGCTCACTAACTATTGGGGGAGGCGGATCCTTGGTTCACACACGCATCACCACCACTGCCCTGGTCCCTCAGAGCAGGTCACGTGCCCGGTGTGCAAGAGCACTAACCACATTCCGGGGGGAGAGGTGGCGAACCTAACCAAGAACTTTGCACTGCTTGGTGTCCAAGAAGGAGTGGAGAAGACCACCCAGCACTACTGTCAGGAGCACGAGCACGAGCAACGCATCTACTGCCAGGAGTGCCAGCAGCTGGTGTGTGCCTACTGCCAGTTGTACGGCCGACACAAGTCTCACAAGTGTTTGATTGCTACCGAAGCATGTGAGCCAGCGGTAAAAGCAGTGCGAGAGCTGCATGCGGAGGTGGAGACGCAGCTTAAGGAGTTGGAGGCTGGGGAGGCAGCAGTTGTCGCCAGTATCCAGCAGCTGGAGCGCAGGAGAGAGCGCAGCGAGATGCGTGTCCATCTCCACTATGGGAAGTTTATAGACGCTTTGCAACAAAAGAGGGCAAGCGAAGTGGAGAAGATCCAGGCCTGGTCGGACGAGCAAGCCTGCATACTGCGGGCCCAACTAAGGTTGGGCTGTTTACCACAAGAACCCATGCTAACCTTTCTCCCACTCTCAGGTCCCTGAGTGGAGCTCGCAAGACGTGCAGGAGACTGTTGGAAGACTGCCGCAGAATCTCAGACTGTGATCCTCTTCAAGCTCTCTATGAGCAGGAACCTCTTGCTAACAGAGCTGAGGATGTCAAAGCCGCCTGCAAGGGGCTTCCCCATGAGCCAATCGTTACTCCCAGCCTCCACTGTGAGCTGCTGCCTGGTTTTGCAGAGCATTTGCAGCCACTGCTGAGTGCCTTGTCTGTCAAGATGAGCCTAGACCCCACAGAGCACAGGGAGGAAGATGAAGAGCTGCCTAGTGCAGCAGAGCTGGCAGGGTCTCTGCTTCATGCACAAGACACTGGGCATCTGCCTGGGGGTCCTGGACCTAAACTGGACTCTGCTTTTCCTCTGGATCCATCTCCGTCTGTGGCCACTTCTTCCCCTCCAGCCTCTTACTGCACCCCTCGTGACTACAGCATTGTCAGTACTCCTCCATACAGTGAAGGTGCCCAGTCGCCTGCATCCTCATCTGCCTCAGACACCTCCCTCGCTGACCAAGCTGGTGGAGAGTTCAAAGACCTGCACCTGAGACCTCTAGTTCCGCTGTGGCCCTACCCCCACCTTCTTCCCCACTCCCACCACCTTCTTCCCCACTCCCACCAGTGAGACCAGCTGGTATCTCCTTTCACTTGTCATGTTTACTCCACAGACTGACCCATGAGGAAGATCTGACAGATGACGATCAAGACTTGCTGCTGGAGCACACAGTGGCACACTCATCTCTCCCTGTGCCTAGTATCCAACATACTGCTGGGAGCTTCTCACATGTACCTTTACAATAACCTGTGACCTGCACATGATTATTAGCTGACATGCGCAGGTTCATTCAGCTCTGGAGGATGATTCTCATGAGCTGAATGTGAGCATTGCAGGCCAGGGGCTGCACATTTCTGTCTCCAGCTCAGCGTGGCCATCTTCCTACCCCTCCATCCTGCTGGACAGTGGAGAGGCAACTACAGCCCACGATTCTGACTAATAATTATTCACAAAACTGATAATCTTATGATCTGTATGTAATATACAATCATTATCTTTGGCTGTGTGTGAAAGGAGAGAGAAAACCATGACTTGGGTTATGAGGTGCGCCTTTCCTCCCATACAGCCAGCCATAGGTCAGCAGCCATGCTAGAAAACTCAGCAGTCCACCCAAGACCTTCTCTGGCAGGGAGTGAAAGTATAAAGAAGTGGTCATCGTCATAGCAATCCATATGGTCATAAGAGCAGCTGCAAAAAGTTCCAGACCATGAGCCACTGGGGTGCAGGTTAGGTGTATGTAAGGCAGCTGTTCATGGGCCAAACTCAACTTGCTCACTATCCTCTCTTGCCGCCCAAGACTTTCCATATACGTTCCCCAAACTTCCCATCTCAACCCAGCAACCTCCTCAGTCAGAACATACACACAGTACGTCAGGAGAAAGACATGTCCAGAGATGTCGAAGCCGTGCCAGCTACCCTTCCCCTGCACGCATTCTCTCCTGCCTGATCCTGACCCATCGGAACATGTCCCTAATGCTGAATCTACAAACACAAATGCATTTGTGACTAGGAACCATATGCAGTGCGCCACGGCAAGTCGAGCAAGGTGACCCAACACCTCTTTCCACCGCAGCCCAGTGTACAGAGAGGCAGTGAGGGTAACGGTAGGCAGCAGACACAGTAGAGACCACCCCCAGCTCCACTTCACCAGTAGAGAGTTGAACACGTTGTTTTTGTCCGCAAGAGAAGGACTGTGAGGGCTGAGCTCCAGCGCCGACAGTGCTGACAGCAGTAGAACACATATCATGAGAATTGGGGCCTTCTTCGACACTGGGAGGTGAACAGAATAATTCAGGGACTTTGTCACAAAGGAACAAGACGCCGCCATTTGGATCGATTTACGCGTCACGTTAGGGCGTGCACTGTTTCCTTGGCTGCTATATACCAACTTTTTGCCCACTCAAGGAAAAGAAAGAAGAAAGTTGTCTTCGGGGCGAAGAGGCAGAGAGAAGGCTCGCCAGAGTGTGCCCGAAACATGAGTGAAGCCAGGCTAGCCCTCTTTCCTTGGTCGTACGACGTTCAGAGCTCAACTCTGGTATAATTAGGGTGGACTATGATCAGCTGCTGGAGGCTCGAGATTACATCCAGAGCCAGACTAGTGTCAAGCCCGAGTTTGGAGTCATCTGTGGTTCTGGTCTGGGAGGACTGGCTGAGCAGCTAGACGCAGAGCCTGCGCCTCGTGTTGTCAGCTACAGCGATATTCCTCACTTCCCTGCAGTTTCAGGTGTGTGCTGCGCTAGAGGTGCTTGTTACGGAGTGAAACTGAGATCTTGTTTGCTCAGTTAAGGGACATGCAGGGAATTTGGTATTCGGCTGCTTCTCAGGCCAGCCTACAGTCTGCATGCAAGGCAGGTTTCACTGCTACGAGGGCTACTCTGCGCAGCAAGTGAGTTGCAGGTCTTGTGGATTAGCAGTCTTCAGGTGTTCTGCAGGTGACAATGCCGGTTCGTGTGATGCACCTGCTGGGAGTGAAAACACTACTAGTTACCAATGCCTCTGGTGGACTCAACCCTGCCTTCAATATAGGAGACATCATGGTCATTAAGGACCATATCAACCTGGCAGGGATGACTGGTGTCAACCCTCTCATTGGGCCCAACGACTCCAGGTGAAAAGCACTCCAGACTCCTGATGCCTATAGCTTCTGTTTCTGTTGTTCAGGTTTGGCCTCCGTTTCCCGGCCCTCACAACTGCATATGACAAGCAGCTGAGGCAGTTGATCCTCCAGACAGCACAGGAGCTGGGAATGGGCCAGTACATGAGGGTCAGTCATGCACAAGAGTTTCTTTGCACAGCAGCAAGTTGTTCCGCAGGAAGGTGTGTACATCCACATCACTGGGCCTAACTATGAGACACCAGCTGAAGCACGCTTCCTGCACAAGATCGGGGGAGACACTGTTGGGATGAGCACGGCCCCTGAAGTGATTGTCGCTAAGCACAGTGGAATGAGAGTTTTGGGTTAGCTTGCTCTGCTCTCCCTCATTCCCTGACATGGCTGTGTGTCCCTCCAGGTCTGTCCCTTGTGACCAACAAAGTCGTCTTGGACAATGATAGTGAGGCAATCCCACCCACTCATGAGGAAGTCATGGTGACAGGAAGGTATAACAGGTTTTACACTCTTTCCAAAGTTTCATGAGACTTTATCTCAGGAAAAGAGCAGAGGAAATGCAGAAGTTAGTGAGGACCACACTCAATAAGTTGAGTACACAGGGACCAGCACGTCCATAAATGAACATGTGATACGTCACAAAAAATATAGGGACTCTGCTAAATAGGACATAATAATACAATATGATATAATATAGCAGTTTGGAGTGCCTTTTGTAGCGTACATTACATGATGCTCCTAGTCTGAGCAGTGTTTGCACTGTACAACTTGTTTCCTATGAAAGACAGTTTGTAAAAATGTCATCGTAGTATATACACCATTTACCTTTGGCATCATAGAAGGTGGTTGTCATGATTTTGTTAGTTATACCAACTGTAGCAAAGCCTCCGTGGCTCTCGGATATATCGAAAACTCCATAGTGAAACTTGAGGGAGTCAGGAGGAATGTCTTTCTGTAACAGAGTTTTGTGAGAAATGGTGTGCTGTATTGCTGCATTCTTTCCCAACCTCGTGGGCGGTGGAGGGGTCCGTCAGGTGACCCGCTCCAACAACAAAGTAGTCCACTGGACTGGAGCTCTCTCTGATGTGCTGGAGATTGTGGTCATGGCCACACAAATACCTGCAGGGATCACGGTGTTCAAATGAACTTGCAACACACACTGAGACTTACGATGACACATTGTATTTCTCAAGCATTGGACGCAGTTTTTCCACAAGGATGCTTGTTGGTCCATGCTCTGCTATTGACCACACTATGTCGGCGGGAGGTATAATATATGGAGGTATGAAAGTAAAGATGTGTGGTCCATACCAGGGTAGTGGCCAGCCACAATGATCCAGTCTGCTGTGGAGGAAGCTAGAGTCTCCTGGATCCACTGCCACTGGTCCTCAGCTCTGCTCAGAGAGGCAGGTCCTGAGGGAGGCAGCTCCCTGAGCACAGGGTGGGTGAGACCAGCCAGTAACACTGTGTCTATCATCACCAGTTGGAGATTAGCGCCTGTGCCTGGTATTGAGAACACCTATGAGGGAGGGAGGGCGCGGACTAGCTTGTGCAGTCAGTGGGACAATCCTACCTCAGTATAATAGAACTCAGGCATGTACCACCTCTGGGACATCTTGGTGTACGCAACCTCTGCTGATGCATTTCCATAGTGATCATGGTTTCCACACACAACGTACCACCGAGACTGGAGAGCCTTAGCCGTGAACACATTCTGACCAGGTAACCATATTATTATCATCACTACATATCTCGGACTGCTGCTGCAAACCTACCTCGAACGTATTCTGAAAGCGAGGATCGCTGGCATCCTTCACTCCAAGGTCATAGAAGTTGTCTCCTAAGGCCATAGTGAACAAGGATCCAACTTCAGCGGCTGTCGTTCCCATCTGATCGGCAACCTCTCGCTCTGTGTCAGTCGTGTAGGGAGATTCTGGCTTGCCTCCCCAGTCTCCCAACACCAGGAAGTTGATCTCGCCATCTCTCTCGCGGGACCAGCAAGGCAGGCCTGAAGCTACGACCAGGAGAAACACGGCAACGGGGCTCTTCATAGCGGCTGGCGTAGTAGATGTAGAGATGGTTATGGTGCCGGTATGGGTAGAATGTGCACAAGGCAAGCATGTGACTAACGCGTCGAGCTCCGCCCAACTTTTTGCAGTTCAGTTGTCTTGATCACATTCCAAGTTCAAAGCAGAACACGAGACACGCAGTCGTGGATAATGGAGAGAGTAGCGAGACTGAGGGAAGCGGTGCAGCGAGTCAGGGATGAGGCTCTGCGCTTGCAACGCAACTTGGACCGCGCACACCAACTTCAAAGGTTGCTGGCAACTGCCTCGCAGCAAACAGTGATAGAATGTGTGTCCACTGATGATAAAAACTACGAACAAAACTGAAAAATGTTCATCTAGAACTCATCATCTGAATCTTGACGTCTTCGTTCGAACTGCATGAGAGAAGTAATCCTTGCATAAATTATTGTTGTTAGCTAACCTTGACTTTGGTAGATTTCTGTGTCTGCTGATTTATCCTCTCCAGCAGTTCAACCAACTGACCTTCCCCTACCTGCACCAAACACAAACTATCATCCATGTATATAGGTTTATGTGCACGTGCTGTCTACATTGCAGTGGTAAACATTAGGGATAAAAAAGTGCCTCTTATTGGTGGGTTCAGCCATGTCACGTGGCGATGTCTTATTCTCAATCTAAAAAGGCTGAGCAGTATCAGCAAGCCCTGGGAGGAAACACACCTTGCCCGATATCTGGCCACTCTGGGCCATCCTTATCAACATCATCTCAACAGACTTGGCTTTGTCCGGCTTCACCAGAGCAATGCTGTTCACTGCGGGAGTAGAGGTGATTGTGGGTGTGGCCAATGGGTGTGGCTTACATCTTGCTCTGGCTCCTTGCTCCAGGATCTGTGACAACACTGAGTTTTTCATGTCTTCCTCTCTAATGGGAGAGTAGCGAGTGACTCATGACTGACAGTGGCAGCGTGTCAGCTCACCTCGTCTTTGCCGCCTGCTGCTTCTGTTCCTGATCACGCTGTCCCTAGACACGAGTTTACAGCGTGTCTCGTAAGAAACCACCACTTACTCCGCCATATTGAGCCTGTAACTCTGCCAGCCTCTTAGCTCTGATCGCTTCCAAGCCTTCGTCTTCCGCCATCGCCACGGTTCTCGGGGTCAAAAGTTCGCAGGTTCCAGCTATTTATTATCTAGCATGCAACAAGCCAACAAGGGGCGTGGCTCACTATACTAGCACCCTCGGCGCGGTACCGCTAATTGATGGGCTGGGCTATTTGTAGTGTTTACTCCCGCTAGAGTAGCTCGCGGAGAGTCTGAAACGGGCTAGCTACAGTAGTAGATAGCATGCGGGAGTCGATACATGCCCTTTGTTGTGACCTCCAAGGTACACAGAGCAAGCGGACCAAGCCTGTGCTAATTTGCATATTGGCTTGTTCACTTGGTTTTCATGCCAAAACTTCTGAACGCGGCACTTTTACACGAAAATCGCCATTTTAAAATAAAGCCAGTGTAGCGCTGAACCCGTTGATGTCGCTATTTTACCTGTTCGTCGCGTGTGGTGTGGCAGACGGACAGCGGACATACCAAATACTGTAACCCTCGCTGCGCATGCGCGCCGAGGGTAAAATGACTACAGTGTAGCACCAAATTTTTCTTCACTACGTATTCACTTTTAACATAAAACATGTTATAAAACGACAAAACAGTGCTCCTGCTTGCCAGTATTATTATGTCACAAGGTATTGTCTATTGCAATCTCCAGAAACTACAGTGGAAGAAGTTAGTGTCAAATCAAGAGTAGTGAGAGCGGCTTGACTAACCTGTTCATAATTTATGGTAACAACACCACTTCTATTGGTGTCAAGTCGCTTGAAACCTTCAGTCAGAGATCGCAGCATGACACAACACTGGATGAAGTCATCAAATTTCATGGTGCGAGTATCTCCACGATCAAACACACGTGTACACAGGAAGCAGAACTGCATGGAACTGAAGAGAGAGAGAGAGAGAGAGAGAGAGAGAGAGACAGTAACAGCTGTTCAAATGTCTTTCTTACAGTCTGTATCCAAATGAGTTGAGGGCTTGCTGGAGCTCTGAAGCATCGATATTTCCTGATCTGTCTTTGTCAAATCTGCAGTCATTCACTCACCCACACAACCAAACACTCTGCATTGCAAACATACCTGTCAAAACACTGCCTCCACTCCTGAATGTACTTCCACAGAGCTGCAAACTCATACACATCAATGGTGCCATCTCTGACAGAGATGACTCATTGATCAACATTTCAGCTCAACTAGCTAGTAGATACCTGTTCTGGTCAAACATGCCAATGAGGAGTCGACATGTCTCTTGGTTAAAGTGGCTCCAGTTGCTGTTAACCAAAGCTTGCCGCAGCTCCATGGCTGAGATCTTCCCTGACTTGTCAGCATCCACTGACTGCAGGCATATGTAGACGCACTAGTAACTTACACGTAGAGACGGTCAGTCTCACCTGGAACCACCCCCACAGCTCAGGGTTCACTCCAGGAGGAGGTCCTGCAGCTTCGGTCGCTGGCTGAGGAGCAGGAGGCAAGGAGTAGGACGGAGGGAACGGCTGTGCCCCACTGGCCGCGGCCGACGGCAGGGAGTAAGCTGGATTCTGGACAAAGATACAGCTCCAGTGTAAGCTAGGAACGAGTGATAGGTACTCTACAACTCACGTAGGGAGGCTGGCTCCAAGACATCTCCCCAACTGCTCCCCACCCAGAGAACAACAACGTGTTGACTCAGCCCAAACAATGCTGACTCGACATGGCGGTAATTCCGTTGTATCTCGCGAGGAGAGGAGCCGCCTACGGTGAGTGCTACACTGACTTGGATCATGTCTTCCGTATTTTAGCTTCATCCTTTTGCCCACAGGATTGTCTCCTCTGGTAGCGATTGGCAGAAGGCAGTCTGTGTTGGCTACCTCCAGCTACAACCCTCTGACTTTTCCAAAACCTTCTAACTTTCTTTCCCCCCGTCAGTTCTGGCTCTCACTGCCTCACTACAGCCAACACACACAGCTGACAGCCGCTCTGGGATGGAGATGGGCTCACAATGACAGTAACTACCGCAGAAGTGAGTAAACCAGTTGCCAGTGCCATGGTAGCTGCAGCTGTCTTTATATCAGGACACCCACTGCCATTCCCAGAGGAAGAGAGAGGAGGAGAGGGAGGGAGAGGGAGCAGAGACCCTCACCAGTGGTCTTGGCTCCCTCTCTACACAGCTGTAGCCGTGCTGGCCTATCTCCTGACTTCCTCTGTGGAGCCAGTTCCAGAAATCTCCTTCCCATTCTTCTTGCAGCACATGCTGTATGCAGGAGAGGTCCTTACCTCACTAGTGCACAACTATTCTCTCTACTTCTCTATTGGACAACTATTGTCTCCCTCCTGTCAGGTGCACCATCTGGTGGTCAACTCTCAGAGAGATCGAGTCTTTGTCCACCTGCACAGTGGAGCTGTTGTCAATGGTTGGGAGGTGAGGATCACACTGCTGGCGGGGCCTGCCTACCCTCCCCTCCTCCCAGGTCCGTCGCTATGGTCCTCAGTTCATGTTCACAGTGTCAGGGGTGGACAGTCTGGAGGCCAGACTGCGAGCGGCTCAGGAGGAGCTCGGAGTTCCTCCCAGCAACTGGGTCCCTGTCATGTACAAGGCTCAGTCTGATACATTGTGTGTTGGCTCTCTCTTTGACCCACCAGGGTGTGTGATAGTGTCTGCTGTTCCCACAGTGCTCTGGTGCTAGCTGCCCTCAGCACACTCCTCATTCTGAGGATCGTCTTCCATTTCCTGTTCCCTCGAGGATCGGGCTCTGCGGGCCAGTCCGGCAGTGGAGTTTCCATCAACCCTTTTGTGAGTCAGTCAAGTCTCTTGGTTCCTCTCACCCTCCATTTCATGTCCAGGCCTACATGAGCAGAGCTAGGACCACAGTAGTTCAGGAACCAGGTCAAGGGAGTGTCAGGTTTACTGACGTTGCAGGTATGACTGAGGCCAAGGCTGAGGTCATGGAGTTTGTGGATTTCCTACGACATCCTCTCAAATACTCTGATCTTGGAGCCAAGATTCCCAGGGTGAGTGGCCCTGTTCCATACCAGCAGTGTCTGTGTTCCATTCCACCCACAGGGAGCTCTGTTGTATGGACCTCCTGGGACAGGCAAGACTCTCCTTGCCAGAGCTGTCGCCACTGAGGCTGGCGTACCCTTCATCTCTATCGCTGGCTCTGATTTTGTGGAGATGTTTGCAGGTTCAGCGCTATCCCCTCAGTGAGAGATGGTCATGTCTTCCTCGGCAGGTGTGGGCAGTGCCAGAGTCAGAGACCTGTTCCGACAGGCCCGGGAATCTGCCCCATGTATGGTGTACATTGATGAGCTGGATGCAGTGGGCAGGTCCAGGAAGGGAGGGTGAGTATAACATATGTACAGACAAACTACAGTTGTGTAAGAGCTGTATGTGTGTGT
The DNA here is from genome assembly GCA_030341885.1 of Geodia barretti. Taxonomy (NCBI): domain Eukaryota; kingdom Metazoa; phylum Porifera; class Demospongiae; order Tetractinellida; family Geodiidae; genus Geodia; species Geodia barretti. The sequence goes on along the minus strand of CASHTH010002751.1, from coordinate 94,037 downwards.
GTGTGCAGGGCTGCAGAAGGGCACCACGAACAGGAGAGCACTCTCAACCAACTGCTAGTGGAGATGGATGGTCAGTTCACTGCAGTTTGACTGATTTGTAGCCTGTCAGTTTCATTCTAGCAACCTTAGTAGTTAACATTATGCTTGTGAGCAAGCGTGAATGACACACGTTCCGTTCACTGGAGACTGCTGTATTGTGATGGTATCTCTGCCCCCTCTGGTCAGGAATTGACTCGGTACAGAGAGTTGTGATTCTGGCGTCAACCAACCGTGTGGACATACTGGACCAGGCACTGCTGAGACCTGGCAGATTCGACCGTCAGATAGCTATCGACCTCCCCACTCTGCCCGAGAGGAAAGCAATATTTGATGTCTACCTCCGCAAGGTTCTCCTGGAGGGTCCAGTGGTCAGCTACTCTGCTAGACTAGCTGCGCTTACTCCTGGTCACAGCGGTGGGTCTGCAGGGACGTGTTGGAATATCTGGTAACTCCACTCCATACAGGAGCTGACATTGCCAACATTGTGAATGAGGCAGCACTTCATGCGGCCAGGGAGAAGGGAGCAGCTGTGACTCAGAGGGACTTTGAGTATGCTGTGGAGAGGGTGGTAGCTGGTGAGTGTGTTGCCACACCCCCTGATACCCGCACTCTGTCTCCACCGACAGGAATGGAGAAGAAGACTGGAGTTCTGAGTCCTGAAGAACGCAAGGTAGTTGCCTACCACGAAGCTGGCCACGCCCTTCTGGGCTGGCTTCTTGAACACACAGACCCTGTACTCAAGGTGGGTCATGTGATAGTCACATGACATGAGGTAATAGTGTTCTTCAGGTGAGTATTGCTCCGAGGACAAAGGGTGTGTTGGGGTTTGCCCAACACCTGCCGTCTGAACAAAGGCTCTTCTCCAAAGAACAGGTTTGGCCAGCCACTCTCGGAACTCTCCAGTCCTCAGTCTGCCTGTCCTTCACTTGTGTGCTTGTGCTTTCACTGTAGCTGTTTGATCGAATGTGCGTGTTGCTGGGGGGCAGAATGGCAGAAGCTATCTCCTTCAGAAAGATTTCTACAGGTGCAGTGGAATGCACTTCCCACACTGTGCTATTTCTTTGTATGTGCTATTTCTTTGTATGTGCCGACATGAAGTAATTCCCTAATGAAAGAACTGCTCACTAACAGGAGCTGGAGATGACCTGCAGAAGGTGACTCGACTGGCATACGGGCAGGTGGCAGAGGCTGGTATGAGCGACATTGTGGGTCACGTTTCTCTCTCCTCCAACACTGCTGGCCGCCGACCATACAGCAAGTGGCTGGCTGCTCAAGTCGACAGAGAGGTGTGAGAAATTAACCACTCAGCTTCAGACGACAATCAGCTCTTTTCAGGTCAGGAGGATGGTTGCCGAAGCAACGACTCGTACTGAGGCAGTGCTCAAAGAAAACTATCACCTGTTAGAGAAGGTAAGACCACACCCCCGACCACACCCTAATTCCCTCCTCTACCGGCAGCTGGCAGAGGCTCTGCTTGAACAAGAGGTGCTCAACTACAAAGACCTTGTGGAATTGCTGGGCCCTCTCCCTTACCACAAGCCTCACCACCACACTGCGGAACTGTCAGACATGTGGTGACTCATTTCAGTTTTATACTTATCATTACTGGTCATCAGTCTTTCTGAAATATGTGGCGAATGGTGGGCACTAATTGGGAGGCCAGCTGGGTAGAGGAGGAGCAGAGAATTCCTCTCTTCATCAGGTCCAGAGTGTTGCCTGCAGAACAGAATAGCTGGCCTCTCAAATCTGCTAGTCCTGCGTACCGTTTGGCATCATAGTCGCACCCCCTGCCTCCCTGACGATTACGTCACCAGCCGCAATGTCCCAGCAGTGGATGCCGTGCTCATAGTAGACATCAGCCTGGCCGCTGGCTACCAGACACATGTTCACTGCTGCCGAGCCTGTCATTAGGATCCTGCAGTTCATTTTGCATGCAGAGTGCCTGGTCTAACTCATATCAGAATATCTCCTACCCGTGAACAGGACTAGGGCTTTTAGCAAGGTCCAGCATTGCATCAACCTTGGATCTCAGGAGTTGCTCCGAGCGCTGGTGTCCAAGTGCAGTCAGGACGAGAGCCTGAGTCTTCTCTGCAGCCAAGACTTAGGATCTTACCCTGCAGCAAAGCTTGAACTACTGACGGACCTGTACATGTTGACACATGGATGTGTTTCCCATTCATCGTAGCCCCACCCCCTTTCTTTGCCGCAAACATCTGGTCTAACATAAAGTTGTAAACCACACCCACCACAGCCTGTGATGGATCATTATAGTGGGGTCAAAGAAAAGTAGGGAAACACACCTCTTGCTGCACTGCCAGCGCAATGGACACACAGGTGAATGGAAACCTGCAGCATTGGACGATTTTTTAAAAATTGAGCCATTTCCATTTCCTGACCTGTGAACGAAGTTAGTGGTGCCATCAATTGGGTCAACAATCCAGGTAGGTTGGTTGGTAAGCTCCTCCCCCTCATCTCCCACACTCTCCTCTCCAATGAACCTGGACACGCACTGACAGACTACTGTACCTCAGGACACACTGCCTCACTTGTGGTGGGGAAACCTCTCCCTGAGGAAGGAGAAGATCAGCTGCTCCACCTTCTTGTCAGTGTCAGTGACCAGATCAGCCATGGAGGACTTGGTCTGGACATTCTTCTCCCTCACAACTGCAGCACTGGCCTCCTTCCCAGCTCTCTGGGCCGCCTCTACTGCTGCCTCATAGCAGTCCTCCAATTCTCCGTCACTCAAGGCCATTGTCCGGATGTGCGTGTGGTGTGGGAGTTCATTCCGATCCCGGATCCCCCCGTGGAATTATGGAGGGAGATTAGTGTCAAAATTACACCATCATACACTCCCTCATTCAGGTATGGTCCCCTCATTCATTCAGGTATGGTCTCCTCACTCATTCAGGTATGGTCCCCTCATTCAGGTATGCTATCTTCATTCAGGCATGCTATATACCTTCATTCAGGTATATATAATTATATCCTATTTTCATTCAGGCATGCTACCTTCATTCAGGTATGGTCCCCTCACTCATTGAGGTATTATATTTTCATGCAGATGTATGGTCTTGTGGATGAAGGTATATACTTCGTGGTTTTGAATTTAATATAAACATAATAAGTGATGAATGGTTTGTGAAGAGGCAACAATACAACAACTTTTAACAGAGGCCAAAACCACCATGATTGCAGAAAGCAAATAACATTTTTTCTTTGAAACATGAATATGAATTGTGGTATAAAGTTGGTAATGTTAAAATTAGAGCACATGTAGACGCTGTTGGATACACATTGGAATCGCTAAAATTGAGTGTGCACGCCTGTATAAATCCAGTGGGGGGGATTCTTTGTGCTCCAGTAAAAAATGAAAGACAATCTCCTAGAGTAACAATTCTCTCTCCTTCCATCTCAATTCCACCTGTGTATATAGGCTGAATATGACACTTCAGAAACTTAGCCATAATTATATACCTTCCAACTCCTCCAAAAGATCACAAAAGTGAATATAAGTCGTCTTCTCCTTGACCAGTTGTGATGACCCATTTTCTGAAAAAGTACGTTTCTCTAGCAGAGTGATCATCTTTTCTGCATGTTGGAACACAAAAGTTATAATAGTCTTAGAGCGAGCTAAATATTATACCAGCAGTGAGAACACACTCTTCATAAACAAACAGTGACCGAAAAAAATGAGGATATTTCTGCAGCATTTGCAGCACTCCAGCATCAGCCAAGCCTTTCCCGATTTCATCCAACTCCGCCTTGACCTTTTAAAATAATCATTTATAATTTTCCTTTTATATACAAGTATGTTAAAAACCTTGAGGATGGCAGAGTGAAGGCTCACACATTCAATAACTGTTGGAATATCTTCATGCTTCAGTAGAGCTATTGGTTTAGTGTAGCCACAAGAGATCAAAACATCACAGACATTGGAAGCTATTTCTTGCAGTGCATTGTCATCGGAAGCCGATCTAATCTATAAGGAGGGTATAAAAATACACTTAGTAGCTATAATCTAGTATAAATACCTCTTGTAAGGTTTTCTTGACTTCTATATCAGGAATTTCATCACAACCAACAAGTATGGAGCATACGTCGGTACCACTCAAATATGAAAATGTCGATGGGGCAAAAAAAGGATACCCAGAGCCACCTTGAATTAGAGACACCCCCATTAGCACCCCCACTCTTCTGTAAACACCCTCCTGTATACAGTCATGTTTACAAAATGTCTATGTGATGTATAAACATTACCTGCAGCTTAGAAGCATCATGTCTTATAACTTTGCAATTCTCATGGCCCTCACAAAGGTTGTGTTGGACATGCCTTGCAAAAAGGCACCATAACTCTCTTGTAAGACCCCCCGTGTCGTTCCCTTGTTCCCCTACAAAGTAAGTCTTCACTCGTTTATATGGAGAAAAAGATCTCTTCTTGGCTTCTCTCATCATGTCGCTGAAAACCTCATCACGACGAACATTATACTCATGTGTCTCCTGAGTTACATTCAACTTTAGGTGGTTGATAACATCATTTAGTGACTCTGGTAAGCTGCAAAAAAGGATGTATACCATTATACATTACTATAAAAAACAATACACTAACCAATCAGCATCAGACAGATCAATCACTTCAGGTGCACTGGTGCTCTGTGTACTCTCCCTAATTGCCCGAGACACCATGATTTCCTCAGTGACTTCAAGATCAGCTTCCTCTCGGTTCTGCCATTGTTCAAAACAGAGAAGCTGCAGTATAATTTGAATGCATGCGGATACCTGCAGAATAGGTCTATTGGTGACATCAGTGTCTGGAAACATAAAATCATCATTGTCATCATCAAATGATTGCTCCGCTCTGTAAAAAAAAATCACTCATGGTTTGTCTTTCAGCAACTCACCTCCTGTATGACTCCCTTCTCTGATTAGTTTGCCCAGCACTCTCGTAACCCTGAATTGTACAATGAACATTAAGACCCTGGTTCCACAAATTCAATGAATAGCTACCTGACTCGCATTGGATTTAGGGGTAATAGGGGAAAAAGCTGGTGAGCAAGGACTTGATGGTGGCGTTGGCGTCGAAACTGAATCTTCATCTTTCACATCTGGACAAGATTCTATATGATTCTTCAGCTGACTTAGTGGGAGGGATGATCCGCAACCCCGGCATGTTTCATGAGGGCAAAATCCCTATATGGGGAGCAAAATCTGTACATACCTCTTACACAACAATGGACACATTTTCAACACTCACAGTATCCACTTCCCAGTAGGTGTCAGGTCTAAATCCTTCTGTAGGGGCCTTACATATATTTTGGCCTGGCCTGCTACACTCTTCAAGTAGGTAACGTCATAGCCAGATGGAGGGGGTGGGATGACATCTATATAACGGGCATTTCGATCGCATGTACGGAGGAGTTCATACCCCCCTGCTTCGCGGAGTTTGGGAAAAGCTTGCAATAAATCCTCATGCAACATCTCGGCATCATCACTCTCAACAAAGCTTAAAAGCCTTTCCCCAAGTCCTGCCTGCATTAAACGCCCACGATCAATTGGACCTGGGACAGAAGATTGAACTTTGCTTGCAAGGCACACGAACGTGTGCTCCCACATCCTTCGCTTCCTGACGTTTTTCGACCTTCTAGAAGCTGACACCGATCTGCTCCGTTGGTGAGGCTGAAATATGTTTAATCGCTCTCGGTATAACGACGACGAGCGAGCAGAAGAGCCAACATGAAAATCGTCCCGACCACGTACAGTCGGGAATGAAGATTGCACAACACCCGGAGGCGACAGTAACGAGGCGGCCTGCGTTAGATAGCTCCTTGATTCTCCTAACGGCTGAGAAAGTCCAGGGCTGTTATACGCTGTTCTCGGGTCTCTCGGCCGTTCCCGCCGATCAGGAAACATATTGCAGAGCAAAAAAAACCGACACGTGTTCGAAGTTTAAAGTTCAATGTTTCCCATGTTGCGCATGTGCACTTATTTGCTGTGCATTAGATAGAGTAGTATGGCTAGCTCGTGGATACTCCAGGCTGTACAGAGTGTAATATCGGATATTGACTCTATTACGAGTGATTCTAATTTATCTATTGATCGGGCACAAGCATTGGAGTGGAGGGTGGAGCTCGTGTACAGGGATCTAGTGGCGAAAGAGATTGATGGCGAGTTAGCGATCGCCGAACAACGGGCCATGCCATTCATTGCTCATGCGTTCTTCTGTCTTAGAGAACTTGTTGAAAACATGGAGCTGCTTCCACCTACTTTAGTTCAACCCCTCCATGTCATTGATGGTTCAGTTGGAAGGCCTTACTACAATATATCATACCATCAACTGGACACACTTATATCCATGCACTTCAGTGTACCTCAGATAGCTCAAGTATTTGGTGTTTCGGTGAGCACCATAAGGAGGAGAATGACTGAATTCAATCTGTCAGTTCGTAGCACTTATTCAAGAATAACTGATACAGAGTTGGATGCAATTGTCCAAGTGCAATTTTCAGGGTGGGGGAATCGTCATGTGTATGGCAGTCTAATTTCAATGGGAATCAGGGTTCCATTACAGCGGGTACGGGAATCACAACGACGTGTTGACCCTGAGGGCTCTATACTGCGTCGTTTGCACCGAACACATAGGCGGAGATATGCTGTTCAGGGCCCTCAACACCTCTGGCACATAGATGGAAACCACAAACTAATAAGGTCAGGCCTGTGTTTGTTTATAATCGTTTTGTTTTTATACTCTGTATTGTAGGTGGAAAATGATCATCCATGGAGGCATAGATGGCTATAGCCGTTTAGTCTTATACCTACACTGTGCCAACAATAATCTGGCCAATACAGTACTCAGGGTTTTTGAGGGTGCTGTTCATACCTATGGTCTCCCAAGTCGTGTCCGCGGAGACCGTGGAGGTGAAAATGTTGCCGTGGCAGACTACATGATTGTGCACCGTGGTGAAGGAAGGGGGAGTTTTCTCTGTGGACGAAGTGTCCACAACCAGCGTATAGAGCGGTTATGGCGTGACGTCTTCAGTGGATGCACCATGCTCTACTACCAGCTTTTTTCGTATTTGGAAGATAACAACATCCTTGATGTCGACAATGAAATCCACCTTTTTTGCCTGCATTATGTATTTTTGCCCCGTGTTAATCGAAGTCTTCAACAATTCATACAGATGTGGAACAATCACCCTCTTGGGACCGAACGTAATATGTCTCCTACCCAGCTGTGGATGACAGGAGAGCACCCAGATGATGTTGAATTAACTCTACAGGTTAGTAAAATATCTTTTATGTAAATCTGTGTGATTGTGTTATATAGGATCAATCGTGGTATGGACTGGATTGGGATGGACCACTTCCTCCCATGCCTGGGGATTCAGTCGTTGAAGTTTCACCTCCATTGATTTCTCTCAGCCAGAGTACTTATGATGAGCTAACTCGCCAGATCAATCCCCTCTTGGACTGTGCAGACTATGGTGTTCAATTGTTTGTAAATTGTTTGTCTTTCATAGAATCCAGAATCTGACTTTATTAAAATCTGATTACATAATAATGCGTAATTGGCAGTGGAAACTAAACTAACATCCACAAGACCATACACCTGCATGAAAATAGCATGCCTGAATGAAGGTAGCATACCTGAATGAGGGGACCATACCTGAATGAAGATAGCATACCTGAATGAGGGGACCATACCTGAATGAGTGAGGGGTCCATACCTGAATGAGGGGACCATACCTGAATGAGTGAGGGGACCATACCTGAATGAGGGGACCATACCTGAATGAGTGAGGGGACCATACCTGAATGAATGAGGGGACCATACCTGAATGAAGGAGTGTATGATGGTGTAATTTTGACACTAATCTCCCTCCATATGGAATTACAGTCACGTGCTCCACACATCCTCGGATATCTGATCTGACTGGCAGGCAGCTTGCTCGTGCAAGATGCATTTGTACCTGCATTCTTTTCTTTTGCTGCTGCTGCTGCTAGTTGCTGCAAGCAACGCCCAACAACGTGAGCGCGCGCGCGCCTGCTAAGCGGGGGCGGGGCTGGTTTTACTGCATCTCTCTCTTCTTCTCGACCAGCTTCTGATGCTAAGATCACCAATCTTCCGGGAGCAAACTTCACCATCCCTTTCTCGCAGTATGCTGATTTTATCACAGTCAATGGCAGCCACGGCAGGCGACTGTTCTACTGGTAAGCCTCAGCTAGCAGCTTATGTGCTAGCTAGAGGTCTTCTGCAGGTTTGTGGAGTCTCAGAACGATCCAGCCAATGATCCAGTACTTCTCTGGTGAGTATGAAATGGCAGGCAAGCTGCACTAAGTAATTGTGCTTGTGTTTCAGGCTCAACGGTGGCCCAGGATGCTCCTCCCTTGCTGGTTTATTCACTGAACTGGGACCATGTGAGCCTACTCGTGTCCTAATACATGTGCAGAGTGTGAGTTTCATCATCTTGTTCAGTCTATCCTGTTGATGGCGAGACCCTTGCTCGGAACCCATACTCTTGGAACACTGTTGCTAATGTCATTTTCCTGGAGTCACCAAGGTCAGATGGCCAACTATGGAGTCCAGACTGTCTTGCAATGTGTGATGTTGCAGTGGTGTTGGTTTCTCGTACTCTGACACTCGCTCTGACTACACCACTGGAGACCAGCAGACCACGCAAGACACGTATGTTCTCCACTATTTTCTATCAGTTGCTTCACTTTTATCTCCTCAGATTGCAGTTTCTCCTCAGTTTCTTTGCCATTTACGAACAGTTTGCCAACAATGAGTTTTGGATAACTGGAGAGGTGTGTATTCTCGGTATACGGAGGTGTGCATGTGTGATTCTCTCTCTGCACAGTCTTATGGAGGTCATTATGTGCCGTGGCTGGCTAGAGCTGTGCTGGAGTGGAACTCCATGAGTCCAGCCAACCCCATCAACCTCAAGGGGTTTATGGTGGGCAATGCCTGGACTGACCCTCTCTATGATAACCGTGGGGCTGCCACCTTCTGGTGAGATGTCAGTGCTAAAGCTGCAGTTTTAACCCTCGGCGCGCATGCGCAGCGAGGGTTACTGTAGTTGGGTTTGTCTGTCCGTGTGTCTGTTACTCTACATCTCACCTCTCGAACGTCTGTTCGTCCCAGACACGATACCATCTACCCAACGGGCAATGAAGGTCAGAAATTTCGAACGGTTTTCTCTGAAAATGCTCCGTTGCAAAGCTTGAGCGCATCCGGCATCTTACTGCTAATGTCGGTAGACGGCATTTTATCGCTCCGGAAAATGCGCATGCGCTTATATTCAGCACAGGCTTACCTCGACCGGGTCCGCTTGTTGTGTATCTTGAAGGCACAATAAGGCACAACAAATGGCGTGTATCGACTCTCGCATGCTATCTATTGCTGTAGCTAGCCCGTCTCTGCGAGCTACTAGCGGGAGACCGCGAGTAAACGCACACTAATAGCCCAGCCCATCAATTAGCGGTACCGCGCATTTGCAGTTCGCCGAGGGTGTTTGCACTTTAGTGCTTTTTATTAACCCTCGGCGCGCATGCGCAGCGAGGGTTACTGTAGTTACCCTCGGCGCGCATGCGCAGCGAGGGTACTTGGGTCTGTGTGTGTTTGTTACTCTCAATCTCACTTCTCGAATGTCTGTTCGTCTCACAAACGATACCATCTACCCAACGGGCGATGAAGGTCAGAATTTAAAGGCGGTTTTCTCTGAAAATGCTCCGTTGCAAAGCTAGAGCGCTTCCAGCATTGTATGGCTAATGCCGGTAGTCGCCATTTTATCGCTGGCGGATAATGCGCATGCGCTTATATTTAGCACAGGCTTACCTCGACCGGTGTCACAGTATATTTTATCCCCCGTATATTTTATCCGGGGGATAGTATATTCTATCCGGCCGGATAGAATACTCTTAGTGTGGAATATCCGGGGTCCGGATATTTTATCCCTCTAATAAGAAAAGTTTATGCGCATACGGTTGCGCATCTAAACGCGCGGGACCATTTTGTTGGCGCCGTCGCTGCTCATACAGAGTTGAATCTGCACGACTGAGCACTGTCTGCCATCAGGAGCATACCTTCTAAATAGATAATCATTCGCTGGTCGACGTAACGTTGACACAATTGGCTTCATGACTGCACTCTGTTTCTCTTCGAGACACAGCGGTTGCGCGGGTCTGCTCGCCTTCACCTGCGAACCTGAGCTCCACGCTCGCTGGGATATCCGGTAGTGTTCTACAGTCCGCTGGTGTAACTCCAAACAAGGCTATCATCGCATTCTGTAACGTTCAAATCTCCACAGAACCTCAAAATAACACCCCGCCTGCGTTTCGACACTCCCAATAACGCACAGCACGGGTATAAAATATCCCGGGTGCGGATAGAATATCCTATCCGCCCGGATAAAAATTCGGGAGGATGAAATGTACCGCGACACCGGGTCCGCTTGCTCTGTCTATCTTGAAGGCCCAAGAAGTCACAACGGATGGCGTGTATCGACTCTCGCGTGCTATCTACTACTGTAGCTAGCCCGTGTCAGACTCTCTGCGAGCTACTTCGCCGAGGGTTTGCACTTTAGTGCTTTTCATTACCCTCGGCGCGCATGCGCAGCGAGGGTACTGTAGTTGGGTTTGTCTGTCTGTCTGTCTGTCTGTTACTCTCAATCTCACTTCTCGAATGTCTGTTCGTCCCAGAAAGGATACCATCTACCCAACGGGCGACGAAGGTCAGAAAATAAAGGCGGTTTTCTCTGAAAACGCTCCGTTGCTAATCTAGAGCGGGAAAAAGCCAATATGCAAATACACAACGGCTTTCTATGGCACGTCCGATCCGCGTGCTCTGCGTACCCCGGAGGTACCAGAAGATGCAACGCAGGGCGTGTATCGCCTCTCGCATGCTATCTAGTAGTGTAGTTAGCCCGCGTCAGACTCTGCGCGAGCTGGCAAGAGACCACGAGTAACAGCTAAAACTAAACCCAGCCCATCAATTAGTGGTACGGCACATGCGTTTACTTACGCGCGCGCGTCACAGTGCGCCGAGGGTTTGCACTTCAGTGCTTTTTCATTGGGTTTGTCTGTCTGTCTGTCTGTCTGTCTGTTACTCTCAATCTCACCTCTCCAATGTCTGTTCGTCCCAGAAACGATACCATCTACCCAACGGGCGACGAAGGTCAGAAAATAAAGGCGGTTTTCTCTGAAAATGCTCCGTTGCAGAGCTAGAGCGCTTCCACCATTGTACGGCTATTGCCGGTAGTCGCCATTTTATCGCTGGCGGATAATGCGCATGCGCTTATATTTAGCACAGGCTTACCTCGACCGGGTCCGCTTGCTCTGCCTATCTTGAAGGCACAAGAAGTCACAACGAATGGCGTGTATCGACTCTCGCGTGCTATCTACTACTGTAGCTAGCCCGTGTCAGACTCTCTGCGAGCTACTTCGCCGAGGGTTTGCACTTTAGTGCTTTTTGTTCTGTCTGTACTGTAGTCTGTCCGTCCGTCCACGTTTTCTGCCACCACGCGCGACAAACAGGTAAAATAGCGACACCAACGGGTTCAGCGCTACACCCGCTTCATTTTTAAAATGCCGTAAAAGTGCCGCGTTCAGAAGTTATGGCATGAAAACCAAATGAACAAGCCAATATGCAAATTACCTCTGACCGGGTCCGCTTGCTCTGTGTACCTTGGAGGCACAAGAAGCCACAACGAAGGGCGTTTATCGACTCCCGCATGCTATCTACTACTGTAGCTAGCCCGTGTCAGACACTTCGCCAGCTACTAGCGGGATACCACGAGCAAACGCATAAAAAATAGCCCAGCCCATCAATTAGTAGTATCGCGCATGCGCAGTTCGCCTAGGGTTAGCACTGCACTAGTGCTTTTCTTCACCATTCAAGTAATGGTGGTGGTGGTCTGATGGATAAGCACCCCCTCTCTTGATTGTGAGGTCCCTGGTTCGAATCCCGGGTGTGTACGTCTTTTTTACAATGATGTAATAGGAGTGTTGGTATAATTTTATGGAACGTTTTTTCATCACATCTCCAGGCCAGCCCGAGTGGCTAGGTGGTTAGAGTTGTGGGGACTGACACCATAGGTGCGGGGTTCGTATCCTCGATCCCGCACTAAAATGTCAGGTGGTCCAGAGCATTGGCTGGGAACAGCTCTGGTTCCTCCCCTTACCCACAAATCTACCACTGACCCATGTTTCTCAAAGGGCAGCGTACAGTTCGGCATAGCACTGCGTCCGTAGACGTCTGTCTGGAGAGATGAAGGGCTGGCCGTTTTTTTTCAACCTTGGGTTTTTTTTGCACTAAACAATCCACGGGTAATACGAAAATTAATAGAGAGATGAAAGGTTGGCCATTTTTCAACCTTACATATTTTTTTAGCCTCAAACAGATATAGGGCTGGCCATTTTTTTCAACCTATTGATAATAATCCATGGAAATGGTGCATAACATGCTGTTCTTTTTGATGCATGGTCAAGACCATCAATTGTGGTGGTGCCACAGTTGTGTATGGGTTCCACATTTCTATAGAGTGTGCCGATGGTTTGCACTTTAGTGCTTTTCATTGTTACTCGTTCACCTGGTGCCTAGGGCTCAGACTGGTATCATCAGCAACAGCACTTTCAGTGCGATCCTCCGAACCTGCAATTTCTCAGATGTGGGACCGTTTGTTACAAGTAAGCAAAATTGCTCTGCTAGATCTGCATGTTATGTGGGATGTCTACATAATTATTATACTATCTCAATGGCAGCTCTGGGCAAAGTGGCTGAGCCTGGAGATGACTGCTCGGCCGCAGTAAACCAGGCTGATGAAGAGATGGGAGACATCAACCTTTATGATATATATGTGGAAGCATGCATTGGAACCAGTCGGGACAGACGTCACTTTGGCAATGGTGGGGTCTCCTTGTTCAGGAGGTGAGCACTGTGAAATAGAGAACTTTTTTGCAACGTCATTCTGACAGGACTGGGCAACGGAAGAGTTCCTCTCAAGACCCATGCATCGACATCTACCTCACTGAGTATATAGTTGAAGACTCTCTTATCTCTCCTAGTGTCACTGGTACCTCTATATTCACAGATACTTACGTCGCGAGAACGTCATTGAAGCCATTCATGCCTCTCAATGCCCCAATCGGTGAGCAAACATGACCAGACAACTCCCTCCTCCCTACTCCTCGTCCTTATTCTTTGCAGTTGGAGTGAATGCTCTGTGTTGGTGGACTATTCTCGCTCTGATCTGCTGGCCCCAGTCATTCCACTCTACCTCAAGTTCTTCTCGGAAAACAAGATCAGGATCTTGGTCTACAGTGGAGACGTTGATGGAGTGGTACCTCACACAGGTAAGAAATGAACGACAGCTGGAGTGTGTTGACTCGTTGAGCATAAGAGCAGGTACCGAGGAATGGATGGCCAGTAAGGATGTAGGACTGACAGTAGAAAAACCTTTCATGCCCTGGAAAGGTATGCAATCCTTCGTCTGGTGTATGGCACTGCCACAATAAAATCTGTGTACAGCATCAAATGGACAAGTGGGTGGCTACAGAACTGTGTACAAGCAGATGACATATGCCACTGTGCGAGGAGCCGGCCACATGGTCTGTGTACCTAACTCGCATGTCTCCTGACATCTGTATTGCTCTATCAAACCTGTCTTCACATAGGTACCAGGCACTCAGCCATTGTATGCACTGGACATGATAAAGGCCTTTCTTTCAGGCAAACTCTAAGATATTGCTCACACCTGTTGTGGAGAACATTATGTGTGTGTGACTAGCAGTTTCTAAATAAGAAGCGTTGTCAAATTCTTAGTTCCCCAGCTCGCATGGGTATATAGCTAGATTGTAAGTGCTGCAAGGGATAGTCTGCGGGAAAAGATGGGAATTAGACTATTTGTGTTTGTGCTGACAGTCGCACTGGCTGGTCAGGCAACGGGAGAAGAAGAGCTTTTTGTGGCAAGCCTTACAACTGCAGTGGCAGACTTCGTTTACGAGGATCTCTCCTCGGGTCGAGGAGTGCACGTCGTGAGCACTTACGACAGTCTCCACATTAGCACACTGGACGGCCGTGGTCTAGTAGCAGCCGACGAATCATCTGGGGAGTCTTTCCGACTGATCGCAGTAGGTCGCACCATGTTCATTCAGGTAAAAACGGGCTCCACCGAGAGCCAAGATTTCTCTGTGCCAGATGCGTACACCGGCATCCTAAGCAACACCGACTGGACGGTTTTGCGGGACTTGGTTCGCCTCCTGAATTCCAGTTCCACTGACCAGGAGGCAAGCCATGTAAAACTTTGGGAGTCGCTACTGACTGTCCTGAGCTTCCCTGAGGCCGCGCTCTTGCAGAATGCTGCTGCAACGCTGGGCGGAACGGGAGTGACGGGCCTGAACTATCCCAGCGTCCTGCCATTCTACATGGCGGCTCTACAGCTAAACCAACTGCAGGGAGGAAATATAACAGGCAGCAGCCTTCTGCATGTGACAGATGACAATGGATGTCTCAGCGAATGCCCACCATGTCCTTACCAGGACTGCCTGGGTCTGTGCGGCTACGGCTGCAACTGCTGGAAGTGGGTTTGCGGGGATTGTTGCTACCATCTCGGCTGCTACGAACACGACATATGCTGCCGCACAAAGTTTGTTCGTACAGCCTGTCTCCTCCCCTTCAGCTTCAAATGTGAATCTGGCTACACCTGTAACTGAACATTTTTGCAACATAATTTTTGCATAAACTCGAACGGCGCGCGAGCGAGCGAGCATGATAGTACGCCAACTGCGCATGCGTTTATGAATCTTCCGTGTACGTCGTGCGCGCGCGCAAAGACGTGTGTGTGTGTGCGTGCGTGCAACGAACTTGTCTGCAGCAGCGTCAGTTGGTGCTCCCGGTAGTTTGAGCGGCGGACACAACCGTCCCGGAAAATGGCTTCTGAGAACGGGCTGAATGCCCTAGTGCAGCAGGCAGAGCAGCTCACTGCAGATATCACAGAGGCGAGCGGAGAGCTGCCTCACGTGCACAGGAACCTCTACCAAATACACGAGGCGGGGCAGCGCCTCCTGGAGAAGACGGCCGGTGTCCGGGATGGGAAAGCCGACGTCAAAGCGTGAGTATTAGCGCACCCCCATGCATCAGCAGTTATCAGATGATCACGTGAGTCTTCCCTGGAACAGTGCCATTCTGCTGGGCTCTAGAGGATTCGACGTACCAAAACTGTCTCAGAAGTTGGAGTCACTAAATGCGGCCAAGAGTCTGGAGGCCATTGAGCCAGTCTGGGAGACTGACATCGAGGTAACTGTTTTCTTGAGGGAGAAAAGTACAATTTCCATAGCACACGCTAAATTTCACAGGCTGACAACATTAAGTGCAGCATATACTAGCTATAGTTACAGTTCAGAAGTTAACGATGACAATCTGCAGGGTTTCCTCAGTAACGAGAGGGAGAACACTCTGCTGGCTGCCATTGAACAGTCGAGGAAGAATGTGAGTACCCTTAGCTACCCACCCACCTCCAGTCCCTCCCTGTGTGTGTGCTGCAGACGTTTGCAGAGGCAGAGCGGAGCCAGTGGCTGTGCTGTGAGAGGGAGTGGGAGGAGGAGAAGGAGATGATACTCAACTCACTCGTGGGGACTGGCCAGGAGCTTGAGCTCACCAGAGACTCTGAGGTTAGCCCCACACACTTTCCCCGCCCTGATTGAGGTGTGGCCGCAGGTCTATCGCGGCAGTCCTCTCAGTATGCATGGTCGCAGTGGACTCGACGCTGTGGCAATGGCATATGCTCGTGAGGTGTTTGTCCGTAATGAGGCAAAGTTGCAGGGGCTTACCCACTCTCTCATCACCACATTCCACCAGGCCAGCATTGCCTTCCCCAACAAGGTGAGGTGTATGATGAAGGTATGGTGTTCCTAGCAGTAGGTGCCCTCCCCCACTACAGAGTGTGCATGACTGCTGGAGTCTGGTGAAGGCTCTGGTTGACATTCCCAGTCTGCCTCCTGCTGCACACACCCTCCGCTCCTCTCCCTCTCTCCAACTGCCTCTCCTCTCCCAGGCCAGACACCATCTGGAGCACAGGTCACCCACTCTTGGCTCCTCACCTCTGGCCTATTGACTGTGGGTCTTCTATAGGTACCTTGAGTACATCAGAGAGAGCGTGCACCAGAGTCTCGCCCAGGCCCAGCTTGGTGGAGTGCCAGGAACTTTCCAGCTGGTCCGCAGCTTCCTCCACCTCAGACAAGCCTCCTCTATCCCTGGTCTCGAGGTATGTCCCTCTCTCAGCCTCTAGACTACAAGAGATTGTGAGTGCGTGTTCTGTAGGATGGGTGTGTGGAGGGCCAGCCGGTGTGGGCTCTCGCGTTCTACTGCTTGCGCTGTGGAGACAGAGACTGTGCCCTCGCCACCATCTCCAGAGCCCAGTATGTCTCCTCTCTCTATGTGCCATGTGTCATTGGGTGTGTGTGTTAGGTCTTGTGTGGAGTTCTGTGGCTACCTTAGAGAATATGTCCAGAGTCAAGACCTCAGGTGAGATTCTAGTCAGTCACTACAGGAAACTCTGGAAACTTGTGCAAACTTCACAGATTGTTAGCCGTCGGTAGAGGTGTACGTTGTGAAATTTTGTAGGCAAGGATTTTGTATTTACAAGGCAACCTTTTCAAGAATTTGTGACAATTTTCTCCACCGATTGTTTACTGATTCTCTCTCCCTCTCTCTCCTCTGGTGGCAGACTGTCCCACTCCTCTGAGACGAGGCTGAGGCTGTTGTACAAGAGGACTGTCCGTACTAGCACTGATCCATACAAGAGAGCAGTCTATTGTCTGGTGGGCAGGTGTGAGGTGGCAGATAGTCATCCTGACGTCTGCTCTAAGACTGAAGACTACATGTGGTTCAAAGTTAATGGAAACCGCTTCTGTGCCGTAGCCCACAGTTTTGCGTTGCCTCTTTCTCTCCTCCACAGTTGAGTCAGGTGTCTTGTGAGGCCCCGGACTCTGGCCACGCCCCCTCAGTAGATGACCTAACTCTGTCGCAACTGCAGGCTACGCTGCTGGAGGAGTTTGGTGAGTCTTTCTCCCCACTTCACACCTCCTCTAGACTAGGTTCTAATTGTGTTTAAAATAATGTGCGAACGAGTATTTCAAATGGTGCAGGTGAGACCTATTTCAATGCCAGTCAAGTGCCCATGCTCTATGTCACTGTACTCCTGCTGAGTCAGCAGTTTGAGGCTGTGAGTTCTTCATCTCTTACTTTGCATCGATTGTCGTTGTACTACATACATCCTGTGCAGGCCATTGAGTTTCTGTCTCGAATCGAGCATTTCCAGTCGCATGCTGTCCACTTTGCCATTGGACTGCAGGAGTTGGGCCTGCTTCGCCTGACGGAATCCCCCAGGAGTAGACTGTGTGAGTGCCCCTCCCTCCCCTCTCTCTGGCTGCTAGGTATCTCCCTCCAGTGGTGAGGGACAGCGGGGGGGTCCACAGACTCAACTATGCCCGGTTGGTCATCAGCTACACTCGCAGGTTCTCTCAGACCGACCCACGAGAGGCACTCCAGTACTTCTTCCTGCTCAAGGTCGGTCCCCTCTGGTAGAGTGTGGTGCCCTCCCAGCTGCTACCCACAGGGAATGGAAGGGAGGGACGGGCATGATGTCTTCTCTCTCTGCGTGGCTGAGCTGGTCATGGAGAGCAGAGAGTTTGCCCTCATCCTCGGTCGCCTCCTGCCAGACGGCTCTCGCAGACCCGGCGCTGTCGACAAGTTCCTGAGAGACACTTCGGAGTTGACGGCATTCGTGGCAGCTCAGGCTGAGGCCCAGGGTCTATACGAGGACGCAGTGCGACTCTATGACCTCTGCAAGGTGAGGGGCTCTATTTGGAGTCGGCCGAGGTGACTGTCTGTCTTTGGTGAGCAGGACCACGAGAAAGTGCTGACTCTGCTAAACCAGCTCCTGAGCTCTGTGGCTTCCTCTCCTCCGTCTCCACAGAGCCAGCGAGATCGTCTGCAGCAGCTTGCCGTCGCCCTTGCCGACAGGTATAAGGGGTGTGGTCACTCTGCCCCCCACTCGCTGGCCCACATCTTCTTTGTTCTGCTGGACATTATGACATTCTTTGACCACTACCACCACAAGAGAGAGGATCAGGCACTTGAGGTACACTGTAACTCTGTTTACTGTCTTCTGTATGTACACAACACGTGCTGAGTGGCCTACACCTATATTTGGTCCTTAACGAGGTATTGTAAGGCAAATACATGGTGACTGGGTTGGGATGATAGAGTGCAGCCAAGTAATGACATTGAGATATGGTCACTTGGTGAATGGATAGGACTACACCTATTTATCGCCTGGCTCCAGGCTTGTGGTCAGAGGGTGAGAGGACAGCAGGAGAGGACAAGAGTAAATTGAAGGGTAGATGAGGTCTGAAGAGTAGGTCAGTGGCCTGGAGTCATCCAGACAGGCTGGGGCTGACTGGAGACTGTGATTCTGAGGATGAGGATCCCATGTTCGGGGTCGTGGAGGTTGTCACTTATCTTCCCCCTCCCCTCATCCTCACACATTCGGAGGAGCTCCTCCGCGATGCGGGCCACCAGCTGGAGGTGTGGCTGGAGGTCAGGGTCCTCTTGCAGCTGCAGAATGACTGCCTGTGAGAGGGAGCCCCTCTTATCAAAGTCATCCAGCCACAGGTCCAAGTTGTAGGCGCCCACACCAATCCACTTCATTATGCAGCACAGCACACTATGGACAGTTGACCAAGGCTCTTGCTTATATACCTCTGTCTCTGTCAGTTGACCAAGGCTCTTGCCTACTTCTGTCTCTGCCTGACTGGAAGGTCTGCCAACTGTGGAGCCTTTTATATCCCCTGCCCAGTCAGCAACATGTTTATCACTTGTGGCATGCGTGGAATGCAATCTTGCGGCCCTCTTGAGACAACATCCTATTGTTTACATGTGGTTGGAGGTTCCATTCAGTCAGGGTACACACAATGACGTGTGACTTTCTCTGCCTCCCTCGTCCTGCAGGTGATTCAGCAACTCAAACTCCTCCCACTTGTTGCTGGGGAAACGGTGGAGCAGAAAGTGGCCTTGTTCCGGACAATGGAAGACGAGGTAAGAAGGCCACACCCCTTGGAATTGACCTTTGACCGACTACCGGCAGGTGAGACGATGCCTACCTGACCTTCTCCTGGCATCAATGAGTCTCCTCTACTCCCAATACTGCGGCACCAAGTATGTCACTATCATAATAATGTACCCAGACCCCACCCCCATATCTCTGTGCAGTGCTCCTAGTTCAAGACCAGGTCAACAAGATGGTGGCCAGGAAGCTGTATGTTCCTTTCTACAACTGATTTAATACATGGATTGGCAGCACGTTATGTTGCACTGTAACGATGTTAGCCAACCTCCGTACAGTGTATATACATACAAACAAGGGGCAGCGAATATCACTGAGCTTGTGCAACTCTGCGTATGGTCTTTGCATGTGTCATAAATAGTGGGTGGTAAAGTCCTAATGGTGTTACATTCTCTGGGGCCAAACCAACCATCCTGGATACCAGACTGACTGAGAGTTGTTGTATTGCCTTTGCCTGACAAGTCCTATCTTTCTCCCTGCAGGTGCGACGGAAACTACGCAGACAGGCTAGAACACTCATCACATTTGCAGGGATGGTCCCCTACCAGTTGCCAGGGGATACCAATGCTAGACTGGTGCAGCTGGAGGCCCTCATGACATCATAGACTCTGACTTCTTTCAAACTACCCTCTTGTTCCCTGCTCCATACTTACTGTATCAATTTTCACAGTTTGAAACTGCAAAGTCTTTATAATAATGTCTGGTTTTACATAAAACATTGTTGCCTGGTGTGGCACTCCATTTGTACTCTTGGTTACGCATGACTTTTTCAACAGATTTGAGCACGCTGACACCCCCAACCCCATCACACAATCCCTATATTGTTGCATAGGTGACAACATTGCACAATAGTCTAGCTTGAAAATATGAACCAGTGCTTCATGTATCCCATCCCTATCTTGTCTCCCTTTCTTTTTACACCATCCCTATATGGCTCTTTTGATTTTTAATTTACTTGTCTCCACTCATTTTTATATACTACTACGTATAAAATTAATTCTAGCGAAAAATGCCTGTTGTTGTCATGGAAAATGATGTAATACGCACCAAATTTAATCTCCATGTGTGCTGCCGTTAGCAAGTTTGAGGAGTGAAGAAGTGATTTTAGAGAATAGTGCCTGAGGCTTATATTGTTGTGGTTGTCATGGAAACAATGTCATACGCATTCTGACCAAGTTTGATCTCCATGTGTGCTATAGTTAGCAAGTTTGAGAGGTAATTTTAAAGAAAAGTGCCTGAGGCCATTTGTTGTTGCGGTCGTCATGGAAATGATGTAATACACATGCGCACCAATTTCCACCTCCATGCGTGCTGCAGTTAGTTTGAGGAGTGAAGAAGTAGTTTTAAAGAAAATTGCCTGAGGCTTTTTCAGTCGTCACGAAAACATGTAATTGTCATGGAAATGATAATATAACAAGTAAATTAAAAATCCTGCGGATTAAAAAAAGAGTGCATATAGGGATCGTATAAAAAGAAAGGGAGACAAGATAGGGATTGTGTTTGTGGAAGCACAGAGATGCTAGCGAGGAGTTAGGACTCCCACAGGTCATTACAACAGCCCTATATCGTCGTATCGGTGCTTTACTACTTCCTCGTGAATATATCAGCCAACCTTGCATACTTGAATTTAGTTTTCTTGCGTTACACAATTTTTCCATGTTTCCATGTATAAACATGTATATCCAATGTTATGGTCAGCTGATTACACTTCCACCTAAATGGCACTCCATGGAAATGTAGCATGACAAATCTATCAAAGGTAATTAGTAAGTACTTCATTACCTATAGCAATATTCTACAGACTCTCTCATCACTCCCACTCCCACCCTACGAAGAAGATTGAAAACTTTCCCCATCTCTATGATGCTAGGTATTCCCACTGTACGACGATATAGGGCTGTTGTAATGACCTGTGGGAGTCCTAACTCCTCGCTAGCATCTCTGTGCTTCCACAAACACAATCCCTATCTTGTCTCCCTTTCTTTTTATACGATCCCTATATGCACTCTTTTTTTAATCCGCAGGATTTTTAATTTACTTGTCTCCACTCATTTTTATATACTACTACGTATGAAGGGGGCAAGCCCCTATAAAAATTAATAATAGAGAAAAATTGTCGTCATGGAAATGAAATGCATACCATCCATGTGTGCTGCCGTTAGCAAGTTTGACGAGTGAAGAAGTAATTATAAAGAAAAGTGCCTGAGGCTATTTGTTGTTGTAGTTGTCATGGAAACGATGTAATACACATGCGCACCAAGTTTCACCTCCATGCGTGCTACAATTGGCCGCCGCAGTGGCATTGGCCGGCGGCCGGGGGCCAATTGTGGGGGCTGTCAGGATTGGCCGCTGGACAGCACTTCTGGCCACCGCATTGGTGTGCTAGGCCGACAGAGGATCTTTGGGCTTGGCGCAGGGGAGGGGGAGAGATCGAAAGCCCATCGGCCACCGGCGGCATCTTGTCGGGCGTACGGGGTCGCAGCATGTTGCTCAGGTTGCCCCGCTTCCATTTGTGGGAGGGGGGACGGGAATCGGGGGGTTTCGCCGTCGGCCTCCTCTTGTGGGGCTCTTCTGGGCTTTTTGAGGTCGGGGATGGCTTTTCTTGTGACTGGTTTGCGGACGGGTGGGGGCGTTGTTGTTGGAGGTGTATTGATGTTTTGATTTTGTTTTTTAGGTGTATTTTGGGTTTTTTTTCGTGTTGTTTTTGGTTTTTTGGGTTTGGTTTTTTTTTATTATTTTTTTTTGTGGGGGGGGGAGGGTTATTTGTGATGTCGGGAGAAATTTTTTGGAAATGGTGGTTAGTTGGTATTTGTTTTTGGAGTTTTTTTTTTTGTTTATAGTTATGGGTTGTTTTGTTTGGTTTTGTTTTGTTTTTTGTTTTGTGGTTTGTGGTTTTGTTTGTTTTTTGATTGTGGGTTTTCGTCTTAGGTTATGTAGTAATTTAAGACAATTGCCTGAGGCTATTTGTTGTTGTGGTCGTCATGGGAAAACGATGTAATACACCTGGCGTACCAAGTTTCATCTCCTGCGTTGATACTGTAGCGAGTTTGAGGAGGACAAGAAGTATTTATAGAAAAGTCCTGAGGCGATTGATTTTTGGTCGTCAAGGGAAACGATGTAATACACAATGGCCGCCCCAAGTTTTCAATCTCCATGGTTATACAATTAGCAAGTTCTGAGGAGTGAAGAAGTAATTTACAGAACATTGCCTGAGTGCTATTTGTTGTTGTGTGTGTTCATGGAAACGATGTAATACACATGCGCGGACCAAGTTTTTTCATACTCCATGCGTGATACTGTTATAGCGAGTTTGAGGATGAAGAGTAATTTTAAAGAAAAGGTGCCTGAGGCTATTTGTTGTTGTAGTTGTCATGGAAACAATGTAATAAACTGCGCAACCCAAGTTTCACCACCTCGCATGCGTGCTACAATTAGCAAGTTTGAGGAGTGAAGAAGTAATTTAAAGAAAAGTGCCTGAGGCCTTTTCGAACAATATGCGGTCGTCATGGAAACATGTAATCGTCATGGAAATGATATAATAGGCATACGTACCAAGTTTCATCTCTATGCGTGCTACCATTGGAAAGTTTGAGAAGTGAAGAAGTATTATTTAAAGAAAAGTGCCTGAGGATATTTGTTGTTATTTACAAACATGTATTGTTGTGATTTTGATGTTGGCTATTGAATACATTGTGTATACAAACTTTCGCTCGCATAACTCTTACCAATTGTGAGTTACACTGACACATGTAGTATGCCCATTAAAATGTATTGTCCATTATAATGTATTGCCTGGGGAAATTTTGTTGTTGTTTACAGTAAACAACATTGTTTACAAACCAAAAAGTATGATGAGTCCCATGTGGTTATCGATATGTACATTCCTACAAAATTTCATGGCTTTATCTCTTTCGGTTTTTGAGTTACGCTGGTTGAAGAAGAAGAAGAAGAAGAAGATGATGAACAAAACTCCCTATCATAGCCCCATACATCTATGATGCTAGGTACCATGTCAATCCCTATATACTAAGCACTACCGTACTTAGTGATAGGCATACATACCAAGTTTTATCTCTATGCGTGCTACCATTGGAAATTTTGAAAATTTAAAGAGTGCCTCCATACCAAGAAATAGACAGAAAACAAAAAGCAAGCAGATGCACATAAAGATGAGGCATTATCTACTCCACGGCATCATGAGGCCAGTTGAGGTGATGGAGAATGGAGACTTTAGGTCTTCCCCAGCGACCATACACCTCCAGACTGTAGGCCTTGTCACCTGATCTCCAGCCAATCTCTCTGCAGAGGTGACGACATATTGACTGTGGTAGCATCTACTGGTGTTGGCTAACACACCTTGATGTGGTCTTGGGGAAGGCAAGTTGAGTTGTCTGTGGAGGACATGGGAGAGGGGGGAGGTGGAGAGCACAGGAGCGAGTAGTGGTGGACACAGGAGCACATGACTTGCCCAAGTCTTCACGGAGCTGTGCCGGGAAAGGCATTCATGAGAGACAGACATTCCCCCATCTGCTCTAGAACTACTGGTACCTGTTGATACTGGAGAGGGAGAAAGCCCCAGTTAACGACCCATTTTCGGCTCATTTCAACCTCTTTCCGGACATACGTCTTCCTACACGTCACAACAATCAAACATGCCTGGTATCTGATGAGAGCTCACCAACTATCGTCCAAGTGAACGATATTGCAGTCACCTGCTGCATGTTTTCCCGCGCCAGACATTTCTTTTGCCGTAGGCACAGCCTCAGGCCGTCTCCTCCGCACCGATGTATCGTTGCTAAGGAACGACGGGGTTGCGCATGCGTACAACGAACAGCGAAGCAGCTGCAATCGTGAGGTACCTAGGTAGGTAGGTCTATTCTATGGCTTTCGAGTTGCTGGATGTAAAAATATGGCAAAGTTCTTTCATAAACTGAAGAGGCAGAAAAGCAGAAACAGTGCAGAATCTGAGGTATATAGCTATGGAGCTTGGGATCTTGCAGTCTGAGAGTTTTGTTGTCTCTGCTGCAGAGTCCTCCAATCACCAGCAGTAGTGTAGGTACCCAGAGTGAACCTCTGCCCGCTAGCTTTCATCTGGATGGCCTCCTCAACTCCAGGTACGTATACCATTACTTTAGTCATAATGTTCACCATCTTCCTCCAACAGTGCACCAGGCGAGGGCTTGAGGAGGCAGAGATCAGTGGTTCAGGAAGAGGTGGATGGAGCTATGTTCTCAGTTGGTGCCTCTGTGGAAGGCGTAGGAGGGGAACATGGACCACTGCATCTGCCTCATCCACTTATACCTTCTCCTCCCTTTACTCTCAGTCGCTCCCCAACTCCAGAGAATGTTCACTTCCAGATGCTGCCACCCTCCTCCCGGCAGCTACAGATCACTCCGAGCCACTCCACTCCCTCCCCAACCTTCCCTGCAGTCTTCAGTGGACAGAGACATTCAGGGAACTTCACTCCAGTTTCCTGCGGACAGGGGAATTCTCTAACTTTTTCTCCTGTCTCCAGTGCAGAGAGGAACAGCTCCATGCGCAGACAGAAGTATGTCTATTGTTTGAGCTCAAATGCATACAGTGGTCCATTGTGGCCATACTCACTTCAAAACGAGTCTCTCACTTCCAAGTCTGAATTTGTTTATATAAAATTTCAAGTGACCAGTTTTGGAAGTGGTATATTTTGAAATTCAGATTTGGAAGTGAGATTCTCAGTGTTTGAAGCACGGCCCAATGGGCTTCCGTAAACACAGGAATTTTTCTTGTTCAGTTCATGCTAATTATTGCACACACAAGGTTTCAAGGGTTTCAATATCTGTTATGAAGCACATTTGGTCATAAAACAGGTGTTGCAATGGTCAGATTGTTAACCCTCGGCGCGCATGCACAGCGAGGGTTACAGTAGTCGTTCTGTCTGTCTGTCCGTCTGTCTGTCCGTCCGCGCGAGTTCTAGCACTACAGGCTACGAGGCGGCCAATGAGAGGCACCAACGGGTTGTGAACGACGAGAAGATAGATATTAATGTGGCGATTTTCCCGAAACGACTGCGTTCCAGAGATATGGCGTGAAAACAAGCGAAAAAGCCAACGCGCGGTGGATCGCGCACGCGCCCTCTCCTGCAGGATATAATTGCTATATAGCGCGCATGCGTAATGTCAACTAATCGCCGGAGCATGCGCTTGGTTGTATATACGATCCACGGCCTCCTGTCAGTTTTGATCTCTGTTCCCTATGGATAAACGATAAACATGCTGAGCAAGCAATAGTTCAGGTGGCGAGCAGTTTGTGGTTGCGGCCTTGCCTTCCCATCTATAAAACGTCTGGCGAGAGCATTGAAACACAGAAGAGCAGATAGATTGAATAAAGCAAAGATGAGAGCCTCTGAAACACCTGAGCTATTGCTCTAACCGCTAATGCAACTACCCTGTGTTACGGTGAAACTCGTGTTACTGGCTCTGTCGATGACGCACGGCCCAGCATACAGCGATGCTATATACAACTCGCTAGTTTACCGCCGAGGGTTTGCACTTTAGTGCTTTTCATTCTTTAAGTTCTGCAGTTCAGGCAACCTCAACTCCCACATCTACTGGTGCCCCAGCTGTTGCCAGTTGTAAGAGGGGGACAGAGGATGGAGGTGGGGAGGAGGTTCGTCAATGTCAGGCTGCACTCCAGGCACTGGAGCTGAGAGAGAAGAGACTCATGCCTGAGGTTGCTGACTTGAGGACTGAGCTGAGAGCGTCCTGTGCAGCACAGCCAACTACTTCCCCTCATCCTGTTAGTTATGTAATGATTAGACGACACTTGTAATGATTTAGACGACACTTGTAATGATTAGACGACACTGCTCGGATTTTGGGGCTGTGGTATTCCAAATAGAGCAAGGACGCTACTAACAAATGAGTTCATTACTCGTCTGGCCTATGCGCATACTTTGGAACATTCTTTCCATTTTTTCAAGTTTTTCACGTGCTGCACTCTACAATACTTAGATGCAATTTAGGAAGCTAGCGTCCTTGCTGCCCTTGGCCTCCTAAATCTATGACTCGTCGTGTAACTAAATACACAGAGTTTTAGCATCGTTCTCTCCCTCAAGGAGGCTGTAGTTGCAGAGTTGGAAGAGAGCCTCAGGCAAGCTGAAGAGGCGGTGCAGGCAGTGCAGGTAAGACTAGTCCTCTGTAGACTCTCGACTGTTCCATGTGGTGCAGGGAGAGAGAGACGATCTGAGGGAGGGAGTGGAGAAGATGAAAGACGAGCTCGTGTCTCTGCAGAGATCCAACTCTCTCCTCGCCAGACGCAAACAGCAGTGGTGAGTTTCTGGCTGGCTCCAGTCTTCAGATCACATGTGACTGTCACATGACAGGATGGAAGTGGCGTCCCAAACAAGGGTTGTTTTGGAGGAGAATCGCAATCTGATGAGTCAGTACAAGGCCCAACAGCTCGCCATTTCTGAGCTACGGACCAAGCACCACACTAAAGGTGGGTGCTGGTACTCTAGAGGGATTTTACCTTCCGACCTCTCCCGCCAGTTGCGGAGCTGGAGGGAGAGTTGGCAGAAGTAAACGAGGTCAAGAAGTCACTGGAGTACGAGGTAGAGCAGCTGATGGAGGGCCAGGCCCTCCTGTTTCACCAAATATCACGACTGACTGGAGTTTCTCTGATCAGTCATGGAGCCACTAGTCCAGAAAGTGTGCAGCATGTGGCTAGGTTTGTAAGCACAACACTAGATACTCCTCAGGGATTCACACGGTCGCGTTTGAATAGCTTGCTGGAGTGGTTTGGTCATGATCAGAGGAGACAACTAGCTGCCTGGCAGGAACAAACTGCTGTAAGTTACAACACAATCGTCATGTGCTAGTGTGTGTGGACCTTTAGCATGTTGATAGTTGCACATTTAATAGTATCTGTATGGAAGTGCCGTTTGTGTCAAATTGTACATTTTTGACAAATTCTTACACGCGACGTGACAAAAATTAATGTCGACTCAAACGCCACACCACCTGAGTAAGAATTACAAACGGCACTTCATAATTCTGTTTATGCAAAATGTGCTCCACTGTGGAAAATGCAGAGTCTGGAGAGGGAGAAACAGGTGCTGGTAGGAAAGGTTGGAGGTTAGATGGTAACTATATGTCAGAGTAATGGAATGTTGCATGCTGCCTCAGAGGCCAAGGCAGTGACCAGCAAGTTTGAGGGAGAGCTTGGACAAGTCCAGAGAGTGGTACAAGAGGGGGAGGAGACTGTTGCTAGGCTACGGGACCAGCTGGAGGAGCTTCACGAGAGAGAGGAAGCCACACAGCTGCAGATGGCACATGCCCTCACACAGGTGAAGCTGTACAATCACAGCGATGGACATGTCATGTGCCCTGGTCTCAGGTTGATAAAGCCCTGTCAGAGAGAGACATTTACGCAAGATTGGTGAGAATGAAATGATGTGTGTCTTAGCCTAAGTCTCTCTTTTCTTTCTACAGGCCAAGAGATGGCAGGAAAAAGGAGAGGGTGAGGCAACCAAGGTAGTGGATGAGGCTCAACATCAGTGAGTGCTCCCCGACTACAACACCACTGTATGTGAGCTTGGCTCTCCTGACAGACTGAGGGTACAGGCTGCACAGCACAGATCCCAGCGCAGATGCTACAAGACAGAGATACACCATCTCAAGTCCCTCCTCTCACAAGACAAGTACTGCACATTCTGCTGTCGTTCCTTGACTCAATTCTCGTTCCCCACTCTCTTCTCGCTCTCTCTCTGTCTCTGTCTAACATACAGCTCTGTTGGAGACGGGACGAGGAGACACTCGGTGTCAGAGAAACACTGAGACAGTTGAACTATTGATAATCTCATATAATATTAAAACCTCTGTGTAAAAAACATGCCAAAAGAGTTAAGAAAATCAGTTTGAGAGTTGGTCACCAGTGATTAATTAGGAACACAATGGGGGGCATGGTCAGGACTCGACAGACACTGCCAGCAGCTCAGCAGAGATGGTGTTGTCATGGAAACCGCTGCCATGGGAGTTGGAGGAGATAGCGGCAACCTGGCACTCGTTGAAGAGAAGAAGATATTCCGGATTTTTCTTTAGAGCTGAGCAGAACTCATCTGTGGGGGTACATATATAGGGACACCAGATGCGAGGTGACTGTCTCATAACAGACTGTGTACCATAGTTCATGGATTCAGGGAGAGAGGCTTGCTGGGGGGCGCAGTTAAGTCTCCGTGGCAACTGTTGTCGACCACACCCACATAGGTTGTATCCCCTCTGCCGTGGAGGGGGGTTCCCCCTGTAATGGTCTGAATTCCTAGTCCACTGCACCGGAAGTCGAGATGAAATATCTGACAGAGTGACTTGTCCTTTGTTCTCACTGTCAAAGAACTAATGAGAGCGTACAGCAATATGGGGCAAAGTAGTGTAAATTGTACAAATTACTTGAAACATTTGCAAGAGTTTCTCATCAGTGGTAAATGGGAGGGACATACGCAGAACTCTGTACAAATAGTGCCTGAAATTCAGCCCACCCTCTGATGCCTGCTGGGAGAGACACAGTCAGTAGTTCCCACTGCATATATACAGGTGTGGCATGTGGCAAACCTTGTTCCTTAGAGCAGAGAACACAGCCAGTGAGCAGGCATCAGTAGGGACAGCCAGGTAATGGCAGAAATCTTCGCTAGTGATAAATCCATCTTTGTCTCGATCCATTTCAGAGAACCTCTCCAGCCAGTACTTGGCCTGTGGCAACCCCAGTCTGCAGTGGGGGAGGATGGTTCTGAGCTACTCAGGTAGGAGGATGAGATCAGACAAGAGCTGCTATGGCTTCTACCAACTATACACCCTAATCGGATACTGGTAAATATTTTGACAAGGAATGTGTTAACGCACTGGAATTCCCTGTTGAGACAAGGGAAGGAGATGAGGCCAGAGTGGAAAGGCAGCCCCAGCTGCTCGGCCTTCCTGCACATCAGAAGGTCCTCCACTGAGTAGTGGGAGGTTGGAATCCCAGTGGCCCGCGATACCTCCTTCCTCACATTCTCTGCAAACACCTCTAGAGAGACGCACACACTGCAGTCACACACACACACACAGTCCACAGTCCTATATACCTGGGTTGGCGGCCTCCTCTGGGGTAGTGTGGTGTACAGGGAGGAACTCCACCTCCAGACTATTGTGAAACTGGCAGAGTGTAAGGTAGATGCTGGCAATGAGACCAGTTCCTCTGTCAGACCACACCATTGTGTTGCTCCTGTTCTGGTACTTTATAGCCACTGCCTGCAGACAACCACAGTGAATCTTCTGAACTAAGAGGCACAATAGGCTTTCAAGTTTCTATTATTGAGAGTGTCCTACTTGGAGGTAATAGATTATGTGCCAGAACAAAGTGTCCAGTATTCAAAGGCTTCACTGTAATCTTGTATGGACCTGCATGACATCACCTGGACAGGCACGCTGGGAAGAAAGGCTCCTTTCTTATACTCCAGGAGGACTTCCGTAGAGTGAGTGGTGGCCTCAGGGAAGATGAGGATCTTTGGCCACCCAGCTGCCGAGTCCTTTGCACGACGCAGAATCTCATCTGTGCATTCCCTGCGTGACGCCGGGTTGTCACGGGAAACATATATAGCTCTCATGGTATGAGTGACGAGGTCTGTGAGAGATGAATATCACTGACAAAGAAGGAAGGGAAGAGAGGAACTTACACCCTAGGATAGGAACGGAGCTGGCCTCGCTCTTGGCAACAAAAGTGGGGAGGTGGAAGAGAGAGATGATGAACATGTCAAAGACGGAGGCGTGGGGACTGGCTACAATGATTGGTGCCTCAGCTGCAGTGGCAGGCTTCCCACGCACCCTGATCCAATGGAAACCACACCCAAACAGCAGCAGGCGGTCCACACGAGTCCCGATATCACTGACAAGAAACCTAGCAGAACCACAGGGTGGGGAGACAGTTAAGCAGGCAGAGGGTTTCTGACCTGCGCCACCCACGTAGCGGTCGAGGATTCTTCTCATCAAGACTGTCTCCAAGAATGGAGAGGATGCACAGACACACCCCCAGACAGAAAGACGGAATGACGAACAGAACCAGTCGCAGTGGGAGCAACCAGAAGGTGTTGAATACAACCTGCAGACACATGTCGTAAATGGAGTGACACACATCTACATCAGCGCAAATTGTTGCAGGCAACACCCAAATACATTCCTCGCAGCAAGAGAACACCACTAAATAAGGTCGGATTCCACAAGGTAAAACCAAAGCTTCAGGGTCGCCTTGCAAACCACTGACAGTACCTTTCTCCCTTTCCTCACCTTCACCCAGTCCAGCGGAGTCATCCTGGGGCGGTAGAAGAAGGGATTGACGTTCTGCTGCGCGTCGCCGCAATGCTCCGCGCACGACTGACTTCCTTCGCTAGGTTCCTGGTAGCTGCTGCTGCTTGCTGATCCTCCCATCACCAGCAGTCGCCTTCCCGCTAAGTCAGTGTGTTCGGATGATGATGTGCCCCATAAAAATCCTGATCCGCCACTGCTGCACCGCAATTCGAAGCATCCTGCGCACGCGCTCTAGCACGCGCACACGCACCACACACCACCACCACACACACACCCGGACCCGGTACCCCCGGCCGGCGCGGCGCGGCGCGACGATATAGTGACGTACGTACGTGAGCCGTGCTGACGTGAGCTGTCTCGGTTCCATCCCACGCACGCAGAGTAGAACTCGCGAGTCGCGAGTGATGATGTCATTCACGTGGGGTTCCGCTGGCCACAACTCCTCCGCGATCGAAGCGCACCATCCTCCGCACACCTCGAGTCTCGACGATCGATGGGTCTCTAAGCACACAGGAAGAATATGGACTTGTGAAGATGATAGTCAGACTTCTGTTGAACCCTAGACTCGGCAGAAGATGGAGATCGGGAGTAACGCTAACGGGACTCGGCGAGACGCCAGCAACACTCACAAGGCCATGCGGCAGCGACTGGAGCGACTGGAGAGCTCGCTGAACGCCATTCCTCCTGCCATGGAGGAGGCCGTGGAGGGGCTGGAGGCCCACTGCACGGCAGGGATAAAGCTGGCCTCTCTACTGGAGACTGTTCTTCAAGATTCGCCCCTCCTTCTCCTGGCACTTCGCTACAAGGAGGCGTGTGAGACGCTACTGGACAAGACGTCACGTGCGGCTCTGGCTCTAAAGGGAGAGCTTGTGGTTCCAGTTAAGAGGCTAGGACCGACTGTCAGTCGCCTGCGGAGCCACATTGACAGCCATGCGAAGGCAGCGTCTCGCCACGAAAGTTGTCTGCGGCAGTTGGAGGGGGTTATGCTGTCTTCCTCAGCGTCTCGCAGCAAGAAGGATCAGGTTGAGGGAAAGTTCCGCAGCTCAGCCCAGGAGTTTGCCCTGGAGGACCAGCAATTGGGCCTCGCTAACACTGAGTTCACTCAAATGAGGACAGAGGTGGGTGGAGTGAGTCTGACCACACGTGAGCGGAGCATGTCCTTTTACATGTATAGTTACACACAAACGTCAGGATTTTTGGTCACTCGACAACAGCGAGTGTCTTAGAGAACACTGCAAACTGTTGACTCTTACTGCTGTGTTCCCAATGTGTTGGATTTGTTACTTTTGGGGATCTCCTGAGTTTTGTACTCATTAATACGGAGTGTTTCATTTCCCTGCAGCTGATGGGAGGTTGTTTCCTCGGTTACCTGGAGGTGGTGTTCCGAGTGCTAGAGTCTGCGTCTGACCTCCTTGCTCCCCTCGGCTCCTACAAGGAGCTGAGAAATGACCTCCGCGACTCCCCAGGGTCCTCTGTTCTGAAAGAGGCCACTGTCAGCTGGCTGGCAGCAACCCAGGTACGGAGGTTCGATCCGGAGTGAGAACAGGGGAACCTGCTCTCTAGTCTGGTTGTCCACATGACAACAGTTGATAGTCCGGGCCCTGCCTGTCCCCCTACACATGCCTTGTTGCTGCCTATTTGTCCTTGACTAACAGTAAACACAGGGGGGGGGGGGGGACAGTCCCTCAGGCTAATCCTTACCCCTGCCCCCTCTATGATTAATTTCCCTCCAAGCGATGTTGTCTCTGTTTCACCACGTCCTCAGGTAAACCAGAGCCTGCGATCATTTGGAGGTCTGACTAGGAACGACGTACAGTGCATGCTGTACCAACATCCTGACGGCTTGCCTGACACCATTCGCTCCGGTATCAACACAAAGGTCGACCAGCTACTGAAGGTGGGTGTGGCCTTCCTAATTGGGGCATGGTTTCATTCCAATGACATCATCAGGTGTACAGCACAGAGCTAGTGAGAGTGGAGACGCCACATCACGTACTGACTGGAGGATTCCATTTTAACCCCAAAGCCATTGAATTAGCTCTAAAGGTTTGTGTAGCAGAGGTTGAAAGGGTTAAATATACGTCAGTATTCCTGTAGGATTGTTGTAGTGAGCTGGAGGCAAAAGGGGCGGGGGCAGATCATGCCTACACTATGGAGGCAAAGATGGAGCAGGTGATGTGTGATGTACCTCGTACCACTTACAACATCGGAGGTCGAGAGTTCGGAGCTGCCACTGGGGAGCAGGCAGCAGCCAATGTCCGGGAGAAGAAGGTGAGTGGAGACTGCGGGTGGTTGTCTCCCATGGCAACCTGAGCTAGGGACAGCTCCATTCATGCCTGCTGCCCTCCATTGACTTTTCCTTTTCACCTCTAGTCTCCTCTGCCCTCAATTGCCCTCTGACAGTCTTTTAGTGTGATGTCATATTAACTGTTGGAATGTGTTGTGGGTTCAAGTGGCACCCAGGGGAGTTTTACTTTTTTCCAAAAAGTTCCTTGTGTGCACCTCTGTACCATTGTTATGATTCATGCCTCTATACGACTATATAGCACTGTTCCATGCTACTTCTTCCTCCTCCAGGCTGCAGTGAAAGATCTCCTGGAGAGGCTATTAGTGGACTCTGACCTCACGACCCCCCAGTTAGACTCCAACAGAGACCAGATACTGGAGGACTACTCTCACCACATCCTCAACGAGTCGTGTACCACTGTCACCAACACCACCGCCAAGACAGCGGTCCAGCTGGTGTTCGGAAAGGCCAACCTTGTCCTAGTGAGGCCTTCGCCTGCCTCCGAGGACAGCAAGCCTGTCCAGATATCTGCCAGGAAACACGACTCCACTATCCTCATTACTGTCTTCTCGTCATGGTACGTACATAGGTTCCCTGACATGGGATTTGAGGGGGGCACTCCCGCATCCTATCTACTACTGTAGCTACAGCCCATGTCAGACTCTTAGCGAGCTACTAGCGGGAAAAACGTATACTAATTGCCCTGCCCATCATTAGTGGTATCGCGCATGCGCAGTTTGCCGAGGGTTTGCACTTCAGTGCTTTTCATCTCACAGGTGGCTTGTGGAGGACTACGCTGCGTTTGCAGTCCTTCAGAGACCAGTGGATCCATCAGCTTCACTAGGAGTGGTGGACGCCTGCTACACCATCGCTCTCAGTATCAAAAACTACTGCAGTGACAGGTACACTGGATTCTCTCACTGTATTGTCTCACTTAATGACCTCTTCTCTCCTCAGTCCATTCCCTGAACTGCCGAGTGTGTCAGTGATTTACCGCCATCCTCCCTGTCCCTCTCTCTCCCCAATTGCCTCGTCCTCCCCTCCTCAACCCATTGTCGGCAGCAGGGAGAAGGAAAAGCTGCTGGGGTCTTTCACAATCCTTCGGAACAAGTTCAGAAACATCTCACAGAAGACTCGTAGTCGGATGGAGTCGCCTCGTTCTGGACCCACTCTCAGGATCTACGAGACAGAGACAAATGGAGGCGAGGGGAAGGAGGTGGGGGAAGAGGAGAGCGAACGTAAGACCTCCACAGACTCAGAGGGACACACTGCACCAGCTCCGTTTGGCATCGGTCGATACTCATCTGGTCGGAGTGACAGTTTTGGGCGAGGCTTGAGGCCAGGATACCGCCAGGGAATGCGGAGGAGTGGAAGTGACGACACGATGAGCAGCCAGAGCACCCTCGTCCCCCACTCTTCGCTCCTCCACTCGGAGGACAATCCTCTGGGGATAGCAGACCTCATACCCACCTCGCGACCCACTCTGACTCAGTCCAGAGTGAGAGCTCATGACAAGTACCGCTTGCACAGCTACCAGGCATTCCGGGCCGAGGTGGGGAAGAGAGGGAAAGAGAGGGAGGAGGAAAAAGAAGATGACCAGCGAACTATCGAAGGTCAGTCTGTCTGAAACTCTGTAAGTACACAGTGTTGGTAGACCCATGGAGTATTAGTGTGAGTCACTATAATTGTGTATGTGTACAGGGTCTCCAACCGGTCATGATATCAGTATAGTGTCGGACAGGGAGTTAGAAAGAGTCTACTCTCTACTGTCCTCTGACAACAGCTCCCTCACTTACCCTGACTACCAAATGGGGCGCAAGACAAGCTACCCTGCCGGAAAGAAGGCAGGGTTTCAGGATCGTCATGGCAATGACTACAGTGGCGGGGAGGGGAGGTACCAGTATGGGGGGTATGGTGCTGGGGGAGGGTATCTGGGGACTGGCTACGGAGGCGGGAGAGATCCTGAACAGAAGGACAGAGATGTTGGCAGTTCCAACAGTTCAGGGATCGAGGATCCGTACAACCACCGCTCGCGGTCAGGGAGTGCTGCCAGTATGCATCCAGAGACGGAGGGAGGGAGAGAGCGGGGGAATGGCGGAGGAGGTGGACACAGCTCCAGTACCTCACTGGACTCTGGGGTTGGCGGGGCCAGGAAGGGAGGAGGGGAGGAGGTGGCGCGGCTTCATCGTGGGGCTCAGGACCTGCCCATTGCCCACCTGAGCAGCAAAGGTCTGGGGTCCCTGATCCACCCAGACCAGGGAGAAGACTACCCTACAATGTTTGACATGGAGAGGTGAGACTTCCGGGGGTAAATTTAGGGGGTGCCTAACATTTACCCCGGAGCGTCGCGCGGGGTGTGCGTTCCCCAGAGCATCGTGCAGGGTGTGCGCTCCCCAGAGCATCGTGCAGGGTGTGCGCTCCCCAGAGCGTCGTGCAGGGTGTGCGCTCCCCAGAGCGTCGTGCAGGGTGTGCGCTGCCCAGAGCATCGTGCAGGGTGTGCGCTGCCCAGAGCATCGTGCAGGGTGTGCGCTCCCCAGAGCATCGTGCAGGGTGTGCACTCCCCAGAGCATCGTGCAGGGTGTGCACTCCCCAGAGCATCGTGCATCGTGCGGGGTGTGTGCTGCCTTGAGCGTCGCGCGGGGTGTGTGCTGCCCAGAGCTCTAATTTCGTCCCATGTGTTCACTAAGTTGAAACCCCGTCTGTGATGTTACTGATGGTGTGGGGTTGTATTTGTACACTGACAGTTGTCAAGATGTTAGTGTGCTCTTTGTTTGAATGGTTGTGTGTTACAGTGTGTACATCTGTTGTGTCTGCAGACCTCCTGTCTCGTCGTCTAGCAGTGGAGGATCCAGTCCTGTCATGTTCCGGACCCGCAGTGTTGACAACATCCGACTTCCTGAGAGATCAACGGTGAGTCTCTGTCCACCTTTCTCGTAATTCCTCTCTTTCTCAAAAACTTCTGCTTTGATACCTTTTTTCTCTCCCCACAGTCTCGTTCCTCCACCCACTCAATGCCGCCAGGCTCGCTCCATGGGTCCACCTCCAGTCTCAATGACTTTGACCATACCCCCGGGTCCAGGCCACGCCCATTTGACTACAGAGGTCCCCTGTCTCAGGGTTCACTGGAGGACCACTACTGGGACTACCGGGAACATCCTCGTCCTCCTGAACACTTTGGACACCCTCCATACAACTATTCTGGCCCCCCAGGGGGACCGCACGGGGGACCATTCAATTACGAGGGAGGCTACGGGGAGCCTCCCCCTCATGAGAGGCACAGTCGTTCAATGCAGGGAGGAGTGAGAGGACATTCTGGGGACTTCTCTCCAGGTCAAGACAATATACTAGAGGAATGCAACGCATTTTTGGCGAGTGAAGCGAGCAGTTCAATCTTTTGCATGTGTTTTCACACGTATTTAGAATCACGTAGAACATTACGGTGCAGTGCGGCATTGCATAATTAATCCAGCATTCAGGTGACTAGCAGAGGGGTTCGTTGCTTGTTGTGCACAGGTCACAGAATTTTTTAATGTCTCTTCCACACTTGTGAGACTGTATATACCATTCTCTGGCAGGTCCCCCGATGGATCACAGACCCCATCCTCCATACTGGCATGGACCTGGGAGTTTCGATGGTCCTCCCCCTCATCCCCAGAGTGGACCTCCCCTCCCTCCGCGTCAGATGCCAATGCCACGCCCACATGGACCGCCGGGAGCAAGACTCCACCCACCTCCTGGACCACACCCGATGCACGACAACAGATTCCAGCCGGTCCAGTTCCGACCCATCGCTCCGCCGAGCCCCTCACCTGCCAGTCTGCATTCCATGTCTCCCGCCCCCTCCCCACACCCCACCCCTCCCCCAACTCCCCCTCCTCGCCCCCATCCTCAAGTTCACGGACCCCTCCCTCTATGCCCCCTCCGTATCACTCCCCAGGTCCCCACCCCCACATGCACCCTCTCCCACGAGACTTCCACCCTCCACCGCCTCCTCCAATGGGCCCCCCTCATGGCTACAGAGGCCCAGTGCCCCCCAGAGAACAAACTTTTGGACCCCCGCCACCATTTGGACCCTGTCCATCCCCGGGTCCCCCAGTTTCGGGCCCAGGGAGGTTCCCCCTGCATGGCGGGCCCCCTCCGTGGGACTGGAGACAGCATTGACAGAATAGGCTGCCATATCACTCTTTGATTCAATGCCTATATACTTCACACCAGAACCCTATTGTTATTGTTAGTTCATATAATAGAGAGATATGATTGTTTTCCCTATAATATTCAGCATCAAAAGGCATAATATTTTCACTCTGCAGTGTATACGTTGTTTTGGCACATTAAGAATTTTCAAATGCCAAAGCCACTGTAACGCGGATAAGTGCACAGCAATTATGTATTTTCCCATCAGAACCTTTTTAAACAATATTTACACAATTACAAGAGTGAGACGGACAAATCAGTTCACTGCAACCTAGTGAGCTATTTCTTTTTCGTCTTTTCCTCCTCAGCTTTCTGCCGTGCCCTCTTTTCTCTCACCCCAAGCAACCTCTTGTCAGCTCGTGCCTGTCGCATTGCTTCAAAAACGCTGTACTTCTTCTCGTCCTCCGTCACAGCACGGGCCTGCGCCACTGGTCGCACCTGCCTGATTGGCATCACTGGTCCTCTCAGCTGCACTGCCATCTTACACGCCTCAGGCTGTGGCGAGAAAGTTTGGGTGTCAATGGTTGGCGTATTACCAACACTATGACAGTGGCTCTAAAGACACCTCTCTAATAAAGACACCTTTTCCCTCAATAAGAACAATTTTTTGCGTTCAAATTAACCCCTGGAATAAGGACACTTTCGTCTGTCTTCTTGGTGTCCAGATTAGAGGAGTTTAACTCACGTCACTGTCTCCCTTCTTTGGCAGACTCATCTTGCGAGGGAAGAGGATGAGTTTGGAGCGATACTCCTTCAGTCGCTGTACATTCACCTGCAGACCCTCCAGCGACCTGTTCCTCCTGCGATGGTCCACGGCTATTCCAATACGAGGGGCCAGATGACGACTGATACCAGCTCCCTATCATAATAGCAACACTATATACAAAGATGTAAAACAAAGAGTTGGTTCTTGCCTTGAGCTCCTCCAGAGTAAACCCTCTTCCTGCTCTCACTCTGGAGTTGTACCTGAAGGTAGGGCAATGGACCACTGGTCTGAGGAGGCCGGCCGCGGGGCGCGGCGCTATCGCTGCTGCCTTCTTTAGTCTCTTGAGACGTCTGGTCTTCTTCTTCCCAGGTTGATCGAACCACGTCCTCACTCGCCGCTGCCAGTGTTTCTTGAAGTGCGCGTTAGGTATCACTCCATTTCGCTTGGGCATCTCGAGCGCCTAGGCGAGGGACATACATTATAGGTACAACCACAGTAAATGCCTCAGAAAGAGAACAATATCATGATTAGAACAGATTCTTACACACTTGTCAAGAAGTCAGGCGGACGACGAAGAACAGAGGCGCACGTGTAGGGGAATCCACTCGATCCCTCGCGCGACTAATCGACCTTGACCCTAGATCAAAGAGGGGCGTGGTGACGATCGAAAGATGCTGAACGTCGAACGTGAACGGCGATGATCGTACGTTCAGACGGTAAAAACTCTTTCTAGCTGTCTACACACCAGGAAGGCGAGTGGAAGATGAACGGCACAACGCACGGAGAGCCCAACATCTCTGATCTAGACGTCACACAGGTATGTGAACTCCCTATGTACCGGCCATACGCATGTGTACAACAGGTGAAGCTGCTGGCGGAGCAGTGTATAGTTGTGGACGAGGAGGACAGAGAGCTGGGGGCTAGGTCCAAGAAGGACTGTCATCTAAACTCCAACATCTCCTCTGGTCTCCTCCACAGAGCCTTCAGTGTCTTCCTCTTTGACTCAAACAACAGGTGAGGGAGGACAATTCTAAGTCTGGAGTATATTTCTAGTCTTGCGTGTAAATCTCACTGCAGACTGCTCCTGCAGCAGAGGTCAAAGGAGAAGATCACATTTCCAGAGATGTTTACAAACACATGCTGCAGCCACCCACTGTTCCGGGAGGAAGAAAGGGGCGGGGCAGAGGGTGTGGTCAGAGCTGCTCGGAGAAAGTTGCAGCATGAACTAGGCATCCCTCCAAAGCAGGTAAGGGAAAGAGAGAGGTGGGTGTGAAATAATTTGTCTCTGTATTCCAGGTGCCTGCGGAGTCCTTCACATACCTAACCAGGATCCTCTATGAGGCCAAGTCAGACGACGTGTGGGGAGAACATGAAATTGACTACATTCTGTTTGTCAAGAGAGACGTGAGTGTGTCGGCCAACCCTAATGAGGTCAAGAGTCATCGCTACGTGACAGAGGAGGAGCTGCGGGAGTTGTTGAGAGAGGCAGAGAGGGAGGGGAGTGGGGTAGTGGTGACTCCATGGTTCAAGGCAATTGCTGACAACCTCCTCTTCACCTGGTGGAGCCAGTTGGACAGTCTCCAGCAGTTCCAGGACCACCACAACATTCATAAGATGTAACTACATATCTATACACCACTCCATTGTGTGATGTTGATTTTGTGTTCTCCTTTGCCATGTCTTGGACAAGCAATTTCTTCAAAATTTTACTCCGCAAAGGATCTGCGGCCTCATAAGTTTGCACATGTATGGCTTTAAAAAAGTGTTATTATGATGGTGAGAGAAGTGATGATTGTAACAGAGAGAGGAGTCTGTTCATGATAGTGGTATTGATGTGTGGCTGGGGAATGGAGGAGTAGTGACTGCACTGGTCCAGTACAGCTCCCAGCTCTGTCTCTATGCTGGCTGGAGGACTGTGGAGGAGGGAGAGCTGCAGCCAGCCAGGTGCTAGTAGGTTGGCACACAACACCTGTCAGAATAATTATATTATAGGACACTTTTTGATTAAATAAAACACACTAAGGCTGCAAGTGTAGCATACTAAAACGTAGTTTGCAATTGTGAAAGGTTACTTTGTCGCCAATTTTAGTTAGTAATGGATGGGAGAAAGAGGTTTGTGCTCACCTGAAGATTGTTGGAGATGATAGGTCCAGAGCAGGTGCCTCTGTCACAGGAGATGCGGCAGTCAACATACGTACAGTCAGAGTCGCGATGACACTGCCTCTCTCTGTGGACACAAAACAGATCGGAGGACGTGTCGAACGAACTCAGGTCCAGATCAATGGTCTTTGCTGTGAGTCTGTCAGAGCCAGGCTCCCTCACCACTCCGAAATTGGGTCCCTTCACGTCACACAAGTATAGAGTCCCATATGGTGTGTTCTCCAGACTGGCTACCATGTGTATGAGGGCCATTGCAAGTCTAGCTCTGAGTGACCAGGAGCGACTGTCTATCAGAGAGAGCTGGCTGTCCAGAGGTTTAGAGGTGGCAAACTGAGAGGCATACATGTTCCCACATGCTCCGTAGAGGTCAGGGACGGCGGAGAGCCCTCTCAGTAGAGAGAGGAGGACAAACTCATCAGTCTCCAGCAGACTCCAGCAGACTACTGCCTCAGAGTAGCTCAGCTGGCCATCTCCCAACACATCACACTCTGAGAACACTCTCTCTACTGTCTCCTCCGTCCTACCCACCACCCTCCCTCCTGCCAAGTTCATAAACAGTGTCAGATTTGCCTGCGGAGGTTTATATAAGAGACTGCAAGATCAACAAAAGGTTTGCTGCCTTACTTTCAGCACAAACTCCTCTTTTGAAATGAGTCTATTGTGGTCTGTAAGCCAGACAATGTGTTCAGCGACCACACTGTAATTCCTGGCTGGTTCAGTTGTCTTCAAGGCGATGGAGTTGCCAGCCCACTGGGCCTTCAGGACGTGCATCTTGATCCCGTGACCCAGACATTTCACAAACTCCACCTCCTTCCTGACACACAGAGGTTCACACAGACTACCTCCCACAACTCCGTTCAGGTAGTCCCTACACTGTACGAGAGGGGACAATGTGTTGCTGCTTTGCATGCCTGGTGTGTCAATCTGCAGCTCACCAGACGTTTCAAGTACGCCGCACTGGCGTCATTGCTGCAGTTGGGAGCGGTATGCCAAGAATGGATGACGATGTTAGGCAAGTCGTGACGACTAAGCCAGCTGCTGCTGTAAACCAGGGAGAGTGTAAGGAAGGCCAGGAGAACACAGGCCAACAGCCGCCAAACTCTCGCACGAAAAATCATCAACCATCACGATCACCCAAGCGCATGCGATATTAGAAAACGTATTTTTCTTGCGCACGCGCATACGAATTGCTGGAGGTCGGCAGTATCATCCAGAGCTGTTCTAGGTCCTCACAACTCTGTCTTCTGCCTCTTTGCAGTGGAATTGATCGCCAACAGTCACACTCACACATTATGGTGATAGCTGTAGGGTAATGACCCACGTAACAGAGAGAGGAGTCTGTTCATGATAGTGGTATTGATGTGTGGCTGGGGAATGGAGGAGTAGTTACTGCACTGGTCCAGTACAGCTCCCAGTTCTGTCTCTATGCTGGCTGGAGGACTGTGGAGGAGACTGGATATTCCTGGTATCCTCTGGTCCAACAGTCTTCTACAGATCACCTGCAGTGAAGGCCAACACACTCTGAGACCAAAATCTCGCCAACTTCAGTGTGTGTGTCAACGGTACACGCAACAGGTTCTGACAAATTGTCCAACATATATTGCATGGACCTTCAGACCAATACAAGTAGCGTGATATCACAAGTGAAAGTTTGGACCTTGACAAGTATGAGCATATATACTATATACCTGTAGGTTGTTTGACCACAGTCTCCCAGCACAAGTGTGAGTGGTGGTGTTACAGGGAACGTGGCAAGAGATAAAGTCACAGTCAGTATCCGACTGGCAACTCTTGTTTCTCTCAAACTCGACGGAGGATTTCAGCCCACTCTCAAACCAAGATATGTCCAGATCTATGGTCTTAGCCACCAGATCCTGCGAGTTACCACTTCGAACAAATCCAAAGTTAGACTCCTGAACATCGCACAAGTACAGAGTTCCATATAGCGTGTTTTCAAGACTAGCTACCATGTCAATGAGAGCCATTGCCAGTTGAGCTCTGAGTGCCCAGGTCCTGTTGTCAGCTACAGTTAGGGTGTAGGCCAGGAGAGGTTTAGAGGTGGCAAACTGAGAGGCATACATGTTCCCACATGCTCCGTAGAGGTCAGGGACGGCGGAGAGCCCTCTCAGTAGAGAGAGGAAGACAAACTCATCAGTCTCCAGCAGACTCCAGCAGACCACTGCCTCAGAGTAGCTCAGCTGGCCATCTCCCAACACATCACACTCTGAGAACACTCTCTCTACTGTCTCCTCCGTCCTA
This sequence comes from Geodia barretti, assembly GCA_030341885.1. Classification (NCBI taxonomy): domain Eukaryota; kingdom Metazoa; phylum Porifera; class Demospongiae; order Tetractinellida; family Geodiidae; genus Geodia; species Geodia barretti. Next base: position 51,962 of record CASHTH010002751.1, on the reverse strand, counting down.
CCCACCACCCTCCCTCCTGCCAAGTTCATAAACAGTGTCAGATTCGCCTGCGGACGGACAGTAATGTAATAAGCGTCTCACAACAAATATCTCACAAAACTGACTTCATTCAGAAATTCTTGTTTGGTGGTTATCCGGGAGAATTTGTTCGGCCGCTCGAGATGTGAGGTGGCACGCTCATTTCCAGGTGGTTTGGCAGTCTTCAAGACGATAGTGTTGGCAGCCCACTGGGCCTTCAGGACGTGCATCTTGACCCCATGACCCAGACATTTCACAAACTCCACCTCCTTCCTGACACACAGAGGTTCACACAGACTACCTCCCACAACTCCGTTCAGGTAGTCCCTACACTGTACGAGAGGTAGTGGGGCAGAAATACAGAGTCAATGAGCTCACTAGGTCCTCTAAGTAGGCGGAGCTGTTTTCATCACTGCATGGTGACTGCAGCACTTTGATTGACGACTTAAGCAGGGTCTTCCATAGGAGGATATGCCACACCAGACCCAGCAAGACGACGGCAGTGACAGCTACCAGGAGAACACGCACCTTTCGTGCGCGACAACACAACTTCGAAAGAAAGCACGACAGGACGACTGAAAACATTTGAATTTGAAATATGCGCAGTGCTTTCCGGGTCAATTTCGCGCATCCTCCGTATAAAAGCAACAAGGGCTCACTTGTGGAAAGAGATACTAAACAAGAGGAAGGTGGAAGATGGCGCGGGGTTGTTGTATTCGCCAAGACGGTGCGCCCGGATGCTGCTGCTGTAGAGTGGAGTGGGCGATGTGGGGAAACATGAACGCTCTCTATGCCGCTGCTAGTGAGGCTGAAAGTAGTTGGATTGACCTAGAGAACGGCAAAAGTAGTTTTAGCGTGTCGTATTTATGACTCCCTTTCTTCTGGTAGTTTTGTTCATCGGAGGAGTGGTTGGGGCGACGGTGGAGACAATTGAACTAGACCAAGAGAATGTGGCACCTCACAACTTTGGAGCTGTAACGAGATGGATGGTCATGTATCCTACCATACTCACTCTCTAGCCACTGTTCAAGTGTATGGGTGGCCCTTGAATGGAGGTTCCTGTGCACAGGTCAACCAGACAGGTTGTGGTGTGTACCAACTTCCTGTCCACAATGAGGGAAGCCCCCAGTAACCTTTCACTCCTGTCCCCTCGCTCTTCCTGCCAGTACACACTCACTGCCATATTTGAAACCCTCAGTTGATAGTCATCCTTGACTCCATGCCTAGACCCATCTCACTCTTCATCTTCCTTGTGGAGTATCCACGCAGCGCTCGCAAGAACAGAGGCAGAAATGTCGAGAGACCGTAAGACCAGTTTTTGAACTCATCCTCAATCCACTGCTTTTCTTCTCATTCACACAGAGGTCAGAAGTACGTGGCTCCGTTGCTGCACAATCTCCATTTCATTGGCAGGAACTATGTGGTCCGATTCGTGATATACATGCTGTGAGTCTGTCTGTTTTCCTCCATTTGAAGATGACTATTAACTGTCGGTCTCTCCCCACAGGTTGTTGGTACCAGCTCTCTTTGTCCTGTCCACCATCATGGGGGCCATGTGTCTCTTCATCGCCTGCGTCTGCTACTTTGTGGTGAGTGCCTGAAACTTGCACTCATGCATGCGGATACGAGCAGTGAGAATTGAAGCTCTCCCTTCAGAATTCCGTGTTACATGGTAGATTCCTGTTGTACAGAATCATTACCCTATAGTCTCTAATGTTTGTGCCACTGTGATAAGGCTGCCTTACCTCACACGCTAGTGCTTCGTAAGTAGATGGCAGACTATTCCTAGCACTAAACTACGGTACTGCAGTGTGTACAGACTTGAGGACTCCCTGCAGACAATGGAAAGAGCATTTCCTTGTATTGCCATTGTTCCAAACGCTCTCCTCCACCTCGCAGGCTGCTCTGAACGGAGAACAGTGGAAGGCACCCACCCTGGCGTGGGGACCTGGACGAGAGGTGAAGCAAGAGGCAACCCCCGGCCGCACACTCCCAGAAGCCCCCTCTCATCCTCCCCCTCGCCCCCCACCCCAGACCAAGGAGACCACGTTCACAGCTCCACCCAATGCCCCACCCCCTCGACCTGTCCATCAACACGAGAACTAAACCAAAACAGTACATGAACTCCTGACACTCTCATTAGGATATGTGTGTATTAATCATTTTTAGTTTAGGTTACGTAATGCCAATTTGTCTTTTAGTTGTGTGAAATAATCAAAGTGAATTTTTAATGAAAAACCAGCAAAAAAGGGTGAGAATGATTGATCAATGATGGGTGGCTCCAATTGGAGTGGGTATTGTCACTGGGTAGCAGGCAGCTGCTGTTCCTGCCAGCGTCGCTGTTTCTCTTCAAACAATCTCACTCTGTCCTGTGTCTCCTTCACCACCTTCCTCATTACCTCGTCCTCCAACTGTGCCCCCATAATTAATACCTCATCACAGTAACAGATCTTACAGCAGGAAACCATCAATGGAAAACTGACTTTAGGAGATCATTTTGAGCAAGCAGGCAAGCATAAATTCTCAGCAAAGTTGATGATTCTCATAAATGATTTCTTCCTTAAATGCTTATAAACTAAAATACACTGCGAAACTTTGTTCCACAAAGTCTCATGCAAGTTTCAACGTGTATGATGGACCATACAACTTGTCTATAGCATGAACACACACTGTCCCATACATTGAACTTGCATTTTGTCCCATGCAACAAAGTCGTGCCGTGTGCATGATTGTATATACCACTGACTTTGGCCATCTCATCGTTGAAGGCTAGTCTGGCTTTCCCAGTCAAGGTCTCCATGTCCATACACCCCACCCAGCTGACACACACTCCATTGAAGATTATCGGACTGCACAGATGGGCCTGTAGTTAGTGGAGACTGGTATTGTAGAGCCACTGCATGCAGGGAGCTGCCAGATGACCTCTCACCTTCCCAGGCTCGCTCTCCAAGTCAACTGTGTCCTTTGACGGTCTGCAGTTGGGTGGTTCTCATCCTGCAAGGCACTCCCACAGAACTGAAGGTTGAGGTTCGCCCCAGTGGCAATGAAGGTCTGGGGAGAGAGACAGTAGAGACTGGTGTTTGTGGTGGGTACGGAGCTGCTCACAATGACAGAGTGTCCCTCCTGCAGATCCTCCAGGAACCTCCTCCTCCTCTCCTCCACTGGCCTGTCCCTGTACCCCGTGTACTTGACCTGCACACACACACACACACACTTGTTTCAGGGGCGCATGCATATTGCGACATTTCTAGGCGCATGCAGACGTCGGTACAGCTCACGTCCACATCCTGTGATAGCTTCTTGAACAACTCGTCCGTCTCGTACTTGTTCTTCTGGTCTGGAACCACTCGAGGCATGGCTGCTGGCTGCTGCTGCGCTGCAGGTTTCAACGAAGCCCTCGCCTCAAAACAAACAGACACCAAACGGACACCAAACACACACACGCCGAAAAATGACAGGTGGGCGGGGTCGTGGGCGTGGCTACAGAGATAATGGGCGGAGGGGGCAGCAAGCAAGCACAGTTGGAGCGATACGGACACCTTCTCTCTCCTCGAGAGAGACATGCGGTGGAGACCACTTTCACCGACATAGCTGGCTCACCCGACGCCTCCTTCCTCACTCAGCAGCAGCTAAATGTCGGTTACTATACATGCTGTAGTCAACGCTGAGACATATGCCCAGTTTTGACCAACAGGCCTACCTGACAGGGCTCCTGTACCCTCCCTCCACCACTGACAGAGTGTCCAGAGGGATATTTCTGGCTCTAGGGGGAGGAGACAAAGCTGGGGTTGATTTCCCAAACTTCATCCAGTTCGCCAGTCAGTTATTGCGAGGTTCTCTCACTCAGCGCAGCCAAAGGCTCCATATTCTTACCTCTGGTCATCTGGACCTGTTGAGAGAGACTCTTCAGGCTCTGCTGGCAAACCTCTGTGACTCTTCCTCCCCCACCTCACCCTGGGTTCTTTCTTCTCCACAATGCCTGGCGTCGTTGGTCGACTTTCTGACGAAGCCGCTGGGTGATGTGGGTGTGGCTGGTGGGCGGAGTCTCACAGTCGGAGAAGTGGAGTCGTGGCTGGCGTCGTCGGTGGCTGTGGAGAGGATTCTGGATGTGGCGTTTGGGACTTGTTTCTACAATAGAACTCTGACCTCTTCAGAAGATGCACCTCCTGAAATTGCTGCCCACGTAGGCCACCCAGTGAGGGTGGACGAGGAGGAGGGAGGGGGAAAACTAGACACACAGAGGGTGTTAGTTCCCCTCCTCATCCCCCACGCCACACAGCGAGACCCCTCCCCCTCCTCTTCTCTCCTCTCTGCCGCAGCTCTCCTGATGATTAACTCTTTCCTCCCTGCGGAGATCAGGGGACAGCTATACCCACTGTTCTTGAGCAGCCAGCACGGGAAGAGCTTCTCGACTCTCTGCAAGGGATTGGTGGGGAGTGGACCATGTCTCCTGGTTGTTAGAGACTATGGCGGACATGTTTTTGGAGGATTTGCCGCAGTCTCCTGGCAGTTTGGACCTCAGTTTACTGGTGAGCTCTGTCATTAGGCCAGAACTGTTTATAAACATCGGACAGAGTCTCAGACAGCTTCAATGTATGGGTAGGAAACTAACCATCCCTAATAATTTGACTATAGTTGGTGGGTGGAATGGATCTCCCCTCCGAATAAGGGTTTTAACGGTTTTGCAATTTTTGCACGGATATCAGTAAACCAAATGAGAAACCAATGATTCGTTATAATTTGACTATAGTTGGAGGGTGGAATGTAATTATCTCTCCGTCTCCCACTGCAGGAAGTAGTGAATGTTTCCTGTTCTCTCTCCACCCAAATATGGCTGTGTACACGGTGACTGGCTATAATGACCACTACATGTACCTCCAGCAGACCGCACAGACCATGCCCAATGGACTGGTAGGACTCCATCTCTCTTTCTTGATCCAAATGCACAAAACTGTTCTTTCTCTATGACAGAATCTGATTTACTTGTGACTTTAGTATTGCGATAAGTACACAGTACTGTAGCTTACTGGGAGAGCAAAGAATGCCTTGTGTTGTGATGTGCAGGGTATGGGAGGGCAGTTGGAGTACTGCGGACTGTGGCTGAGTGCAGAGTTCGACAGTGGACACAGCAAAGGTCGACCTCACTGCACCACCTACGGCAGTCCTTCTCTCTCCTCTAGCGAGGAATTTTCAGTGGACACTGTGGAGGTGTGGCATGTCGGATCTCCTCCACCTCCACCTGAACAGGTCGGTCTATGACCCAATATTCTCTCTTTTTTGATAGAACCTTGATGCGTGTCTCCCAAACTATGCAACATCTTGCACACAGCAGAAAGGCTGTTTTCATCGCAACCAGATCATACAATACACGAAGCTGCACGACTAACTAAAAGTACTAAAGTGCAAACCCTCGGCACACTCTATAGAAATGTGGAACCCATACACAAGTGTGGCACCACCACAATTGATGGTCTTGACCAAAAAGAACAGCATGTTATGCACCATTTCCATGGATTATTTGTGAAAAAAATGGCCAGCCCTATATATATCTGTTTGAGGCCCAAAAAATATATAAGGTTGAAAAATTGCCAACCTTTCATCTCTCTATTAATTTTCGTATTACCCGTGGATTGTTTAGTGCAAAAAAAAATTAAAAACCCAAGGTTGGAAAAAAAACGGCCAGCCCTTCATCTCTCCAGACAGACGTCTACGGACGTAGTGCAATGCCGAACTATACGCTGCCATTTGAGAAATGTGGGTCAGTGGTAGATATGTGGGTAAGGGGAGGAACCAGAGCTGTTCCCAGCCAATGCTCTGGACCACCTGACATTTTAGTGCGGGATCGAGGATTCGAACCCGGCACCTATGGTGTCAGTCCCCACGACTCTAACCACCTAGCCACTCGGGCTGGCCTTGAGAGGTGATGAAAAAACGTTCCATATAATAATTATACCAACAGCCCCAACACTCCTATATATTACATCATTGTAAAAAAGGCGTACACACCCGGGATCGAACCAGGGACCTCACGATCAAGAGAGGGGGGGGTGCTTATCCATCAGACCACCACCATTACTTGATCGAATGGGAACAGTGTGAAGTGCAAACCCTCGGCGCACTGTCTGTGACGCGCGACGGGCGCGCGTAAGTAAACGCATGCGCCGTACCACTAATTGATGGGCTGGGTTTAGTATTCGCGGTCTCTTGCCAGCTCGCGCAGTCTTAACTACACTACTAGATAGCACGCGAGAGGCGATACACGCCCTGCGTTGCATCTTCTGGTGCCTCCGAGGTACGCAGAGCACGCGGATCGATCATGGCGTAGTAAGCCGTTCCATATTGGCTTTTTCCCGCTCTAGCTTAGCAACGGAGCGTTTTCAGAGAAAACTATGGGGGGGGGAGAGATTAGTGTCAAAATTACGCATACCAACGTCCGTTAAATTTTGGGTATATACACACTTTTGCCATTTGGGTACACACTTATTTTTTTTTGGGTAACCCAGTTTTCATTTGGGTACACACTTTTTTATTTTGGGTACCCCAGGTTTCATTTGGGTACACACTTTTTTATTTTGGGTACCCAGGTTTCATTTGGGTACACACTTTTTTTATTTGGGTACCCAGGTTTCATTTGGGTACACACTTTTTTATTTTGGGTACCCAGGTTTCATTTGGGTACCCAGTTTTCATTTGGGTACACACTTTTTTAATTTGGGTACCCAGGTTTCATTTGGGTACACACTTTTTTTAATTTGGGTACACACTTTTTTATTTGGGTATACCCAAATAAAAAAGTGTGTACCCAAATGAAACCTGGGTACCCAAATAAAAAAAGTGTGTACCCAAATGAAAACTGGGGTACCCAAAATAAAAAAGTGTGTACCCAAATGAAAACTGGGGTACCCAAATAAAAAAGTGTGTACCCAAATTAAAAAAGTGTGTACCCAAATGGAAAAAGTGTGTACCCAAATGAAAACTGGGGTACCCAAAAAAAATAAAGTGTGTACCCAAATGTAAAAAGTGTGTACCCAAATTAAAAAAAGTGTGTACCCAAATTAAAACTGGGGTACCCAAAATAAAAAAGTGTGTACCCAAATGGAAAAAGTGTGTACCCAAATAAAAAAAGTGTGTACCCAAATTCTCCACTGGTATATAATGTGTGTACCCTCAGAGTGATGGAGCTGGGCAGAGTATTCTGGACAAAGACAAGGTGGCAGGGCATATTCTGGAGATGGCAGGGAAGACGAGGCACAGCGAGGGGCTCAGGGAACCACCTCCTGATGACAATTAGACTATATATGAGTTTTATCAAGACTGTGTGTTGATTTTGTAATATGCCCTCCATTTCTGTAAAGAAACATTATGCTATTGGCTTCGTAAGTATTCAATACAGAAGTGTGATTTAGAGAGCTGATCAGTAATAGATGATAGAGGAGTGGGAAGAACAAAGCTTCAAATGTTACAGCATTACAGTCAGTCATGATGATGATCTTAAGCAGCAGATATTCTGTGTGTGGAGCGCAAGGTTCAGCTAGTGTGTCCATTGAATGAGATGATGAGTCTTTTTGCCGACTCTGAAGACAGTCAGGTTGCCAGGCAACATGTGGAGCGAGGGAAGGAATGTCTCATTCTCCGCCACTCTGTCTCCATTCACATACAGCCCTCCAGTAGACAGCAGCTGATGAACTGCAACTGAAGCGAGATATTTTCTTGCACAAGTAGTGCGTCTTTGGCAAGGCATGAAGAATTACGAGAGGAGACAGACAGCGCAGGAAAAAAGAACGAGAGAGAGAGAGAAGAGGAAAACCGGTAGACTTACATTCAGATTTAACAACTTTCGCCTGCACAGCAATTTCGCTGACTGTTGTGTCGCTGCTGAGGTGGTCAAAGTTGAGCTGTGTGGTTGGAACATGACTGAAGAGGTTGAGTAGCTCATCACCTGCAGTTTTGGAACAGGAAAGCGGGAGGGAGGGAATCAGAGCTCACTGGTAAGAGACCTCAGAGAATGGTGGTCTCCAAATAGAGCCTTTGTCGCAGTCTCCGCGTGTGTCAGTCCCTCCGCTACAGTCAACACAATTACCACATTCCTTAGCGTAGCCCCACCCACCTCCATGTACCAGTCGAGTCACCTCCTCAGCCAGTCTTTTCTGGGCCAGGAAACTCTCTGGGGCAGTCTGCAGATACTCTGATTACAGGGTCTTCCCCTCGTCGGGGACTCACCGTGTGTTGCTGCATAATGACGTCCACCTCCTCTGGAGGTAGGGAGGTGAGTCTGTGGAGGCAGGTTGCCACGTCGTGGTCCCCAGTCTGGAGGAGGAACTGGTAGAGAGGGTAGCTGGAGCCAGTCAGCCACACTGCGTTCCCTGCAGTCTTCCCCAGTTTGTCTCCCGACGACGTCGTCAGCAGAGGGACAGTCACTCCTGGTGGGGGTAAAACTATACTAAGATAGGCAAAACCTAGTCTGTCATCACTTTGAGGTGCAAAACCTTCCAGAATAGTTCTCACAGAGAACACTCTCAGTTACCAATGTTGAATTGTTTGTCACAGAGTTAAGATTGAGACAAACATGTAGATACCTCGAAAATCTGTCACTACAACCTCTTTTCAAGCAAAAGAAGAATGTGTGTTGGAATGTACTGGTGCTGACCATGGACCAGGTGTCCTGTCTTCTTCCTGACAAACTCACAGCCAGAGGTAATGTTGCCCCACTGGTCTCCACCTCCTACCTGCAGGACACATCATATCACTACTCTTTATCATCTAAACACACTACATAACACTCTACCTATAGCTGGCAAGGTCTAGCATGCAAAGTTCTTACAACTCCATCTCTTATATGGATGGACAAAGACCTGAAGCCAGCAGTTGTGTTTGGTATGAAGATGGAGGAAGTCGAATGCCTGGAAGAGAGGATAGAGGAACTCAGCACAGCTCATTCCCTCCTCGCTACTCATCCTCTGAGACACACTGACACACAACCACAGCAGAGAAGACAACATGAATGAAATGCCTTTCCGAAAGAAGGGTAGGTAGAGAATGAGACAAAACTCTACCTTTCTTTTGCCAACATGCTGGCTACTCTGAACGGTCTCGCAATGTCAGACACAAACTCCACAGCACCAACATCCTTCCACCAGCTCCAGTTGTCCACCACTCTACAGACAGTTAGTCCTGCACCACACTATGGCATATCTTCATACACACGTACCTGATATCGGGACCTGCCCCTCTCATTTTCTGGTCATTATGAAAGATTCTCTCGAGGCAATCGATGATGCTGGCTGCATTGGTTCTCAAGTTGTCTCTCTCCACCTCCTCCCTCTCGGTGACACGCCCACTTGGGTCCCCCACTCTACCTGTAGCCCCGCCCACCTGCACAATGACGTCAATGTGTGAAGAGGAGACGGTTGCAGCTAGCTACAGACCACAGCGATGGGATGCAGGCCGCTCTGTCTGCAGTGGAGAAGAGCCGATATCGTCAGGAGATGGCCTACATGCAGAGAGGCGGCCGTGGGGTCGAACCCGCAGTACACGGCGCAGTCCCGTGGGGGAGGAGAAGCGGAGACTCTGAGCATGGAGAGAGACTGCATCGGCTATCGTTCACACGTCGTGCCTCACCGCGTGGCCTGCTGGAGCAGCTGTCGATCTGTCAGTCTGCCCAACGCAGCCTCCGCTGAGCTGTAGCTTCTTCTGAACGCCTTCAACATTGCACGTGTGGCTTGGCTGCGGGGAAGACCCGTTAATTAACTTCCAACAGCTCAGGCTCTAGCCCCTCCCACGTTCTGTGCAGCAAGATCGGGAGAGAGATGGAGGTCGGTGGTAGCGAGAGAACGGCTCTGGAGCTCCTGGCTGGGCTCCGCAGCATGCGCCAGGCTGAGAAACTGTGTGACGTGACTCTGGAGACGGACGACGGCACTAGAGTGCCCGCTCACCGCTGCGTTCTCGCCGCCGCGAGTCCGTTCTTCTACGCGATGTTCCTCAGCGACCTGGTAGAGAAAACGTCGACCGTCATTCGCCTCATGGACGTGGCTGGAGACGTGTTGGAGTTGGTGGTGGACTACATGTACCAGGGAGGCCTGCGACTGACGGACTGCGAGGCTGCGGGAGGTCTACTGGAGGCCGCGGACCGACTCCAGATTCAACCTCTTCTGAACGACTGTTCAGATTTCCTCGTCTCGCAGCTCAGCCACGACAACTGCCTGGGGATCAGGGAGTTCGCTCGACTCCACAACACCCAGGAGCTGTTCTCGGCCTCGACCGACTTCATCTTGGAGCAGTTCTCGGCCGTGTCTAGCTGCAGTCAGTTTCTGGCTCTCGATTTCGACCCGCTGTGCGAGCTGCTATCGCGGGATCACCTGCAGGCGCCAGGCGAGGAGGCAGTGTATCGAGCTGTGGTCCAGTGGACGCGACACGACCTGCAGGCCAGGAAAGATAGGTTTGCAGAGCTAATGGCACACGTTCGTCTTCCCTTCACGTCTGCCCGTTTCCTGGACTCGGAGGTGGCCACAGAGGAACTAGTCACTGCTGAAGAACAGTGCAAGGAATACCTGGACGAGGCATATCTCTACCAGAACTCCCCTGAGAAACGACCAGCTCTCAAATACAGTCTTCGTACGAGGCCTCGGAGACTGAGTATGGGCCAAGACTCCATCTTGCTGGCTGGAGGGATGAGTCGGGTGGCTCCAATGAGCTCCATCCTGCAGTACAGTGCCAGGGAGGACAGCTGGAGGGAGATGAGTAGCGTGCAGGCACCGTGTTACGGGCTGGCAAGCTGTGTTCTGGGCCAGAGACTGTACGTGGTGGGGGGATACTGTGAGTCTGGGCAGGGGTACTTGGGGACTGTGCAGTGTTGTGATCTGAAGACTGAGAAATGGTTCCCTTTGGCGTCCATGGCAACTCCCAGGAGGTATAGATCGCAAATTCATTAGTGAATTGTAATGATCGTGAATAGCATTTCATCATTCCGTACAGGTATCATACCGTAGCTGTTCTCTATGGGCTGCTGTACGTGTGCGGAGGCCAAACTGCCAAGTCAGTAACCCACTCAGTGGAATGCTACAATCCTTCCAGAGACAAGTGGACAGCAGTGTGTCACATGACAACTCCGAGAATGTACCACGGTCTGGCTGAAGTGGGGGGACTCCTGCTATCAGTGGGCGGTCACAACGGACGAGAGAGACTAGTGTCTGTCGAGAGATACGATCCAATCAACGACAGCTGGAGCCTAGTTCGACCTCTGCCCTCTCCTCGATCTGTAATGGGCGTGGCTTCCCTGCAAGACTGTCTGTACGTGGCAGGGGGATACTCTGGACAGAGGTACTTGGACACTGTCCTCTGTTACAATCCTGGGCAAGACACCTGGTCAGAGGTGGCTCCCATGACAACTCAACGTAGTGCCTTTGGTGTGGTTGCCCACGGGGGGCGCCTCTTTGCCTGTGGAGGATTCAATGGAACATTTCTGAGTTCAGTGGAGGCTTTCTGGCCTTCCCCTGGGGTGTGGAGCCCCATCACTGACATGCCCACAGCACTAGTTCACTTCAGCATCTGTTCCACGTGATCATTGTATCATAGTGTCCACTACATACAATAGGCATTGTGAGGGAATGAGTGTTGTACACAGTCAGTGGAGAGTACGACAAACGACGCAATTCAGAATGAAAATCACAAAACGCTAAGAGACACACAGAGGGGAGACTAGACGGCAGTTCAGTCACAATGCAGCAGTGGCCTCTTTGTATTTCTTGACCACCATTTTCTTGAAGGCTGTGTGAATTGGTTTTTTACTCAAAATGAGAAAGGGTATAAGATTGTACCTGGTTGATCTGACCATAGATCTGCTGCCTCCACATTCAATGGACTGGCATTGTTAGGCTCTGAATGAGAATAGAGAGAGAGAATTAGTTTTCCCGAGTGGAGTGTTACTGCTCACCTCCCAGCAAGCTCTGTAGGGATAGCAGTATAGTCCTTACATCATAGAGAGCAGACCACTTCTCCTGCAGCAAAGGAAAAAAGAAACATCACGTGGCAATAGAGAGGGCTTACAATCAGACCTTCAGTATGTCCAGACAGATGTTCCCATGGTCGTCGATGTTGGGGTGGTAGCAAGGAGTGGTGAACTTGACCACTGGAGGGGAGTACGGGTAGCGAGAAGGGAAGGAGAAGGAGAGTTTGTAGTCAAGCCCTGCATATGCAGTGCCCTCCGCTCCAGATATGGTCCCTATCCAGTGTAACAGGTTGTCACCGTCTGGGAAAGCCGACACGCCGGTGTTGCTCGTCATCTGCACGGAGGAAAGAAGAGTAAGGTTAGGAACAGAGGTCAGACACTGCACCATTAGCTTCATGAGGTCTTGCTGGAGCCTCTTGGTGACGGAATGGCCGTCTTTGGGCATTGACAAACTGCTCCCGTTAGCTTTGGAGGAGGAAGATGCAGCGCTGGAAGACGGAGCGACGTTCTGAGAGCTTGAGGCCATGGCTGCTGACAGATAATCAGTTTGAACCGCGTTCAAAGTTTGAATATTTACGCATGCGCAATGCGCATACGTCATTTCCATGACAACGGTATACCACGAGAAACAAAATGGCGGCAAATTCGACTGGTGTTCTGCCGTCGACGGCGACTACGCAGTAAGTAGGAGGCACTATGAATGGAGAGAACGGTAGGTGGGTATCTAACTGCCTGCAGAGAGCTGCTGCAGAGAGCTTGCAAGACAGTGGAGCTGGAGTCATGGCCAGCCCAGCCACTGAAGCAGGCCCCCTCGTCTCTCTCTCTGGCCGCTGAAAAGACTGGGACCAGGCCTCCTGCAGCTCTGGCTCATCTCTCTGCTCCTAAACCAAAGTTCCTGCAGCAGCTGGAAGCCTACCTCATGAAGGAACTCCGTCTACTTGGATGTCCTTTGTCTGGACCTCATGAGCTGAGGCTACAGGTATCACATGATTGATCACGTGATGACACCATTAGGTCACGTGACAGGCTCACAGAGAGGTGTTTGAGTACCTGATAGAGGACTTCAAGACATACAAACCTCTTCTGTCGGCCATCAAGACGGAGTACGAACTCTACATATCTCACCTGCTGGAGAAGATCAACATTCTCGAGCCTCTTACAGTGAGTATACATACACCTCCTCTCCTCTCTTGAAACCTCTGAATGAGGGACATTCTCATGTATCTTCAGAGGTTTTACTTTTCTCTCTCTCTCTCTCTCCAACGATTGATGGTAGGCAGAGATGGAGGTGGTACGTGAAGAGTGTGAGAGGCAGTTGCTGGCCATCGGTCAGGAGGAAAAGAGGGGTGAGGTGGTAGTTTACTGGTGTGTGCTGTTGGTCACTCAGCCGTCTGTCCCTGCAGCTGAGTCTGAGGTGGAGAGAGAGAATAAGAGACTTCTGTCAGTCATTGATGGCTCAGGTCTGTCTCTTTGGTATATACCTCACGTCTGAATAGAACATTTGAGTCAATTTCTCCCGAAAACAACTACTCTACAAGTGCACAAACAGTAATAATGATAAATATTGGTAATCCCAATTTGTGCACAATTGCCAAGTTGCTAAATTGTTGTCCTTATTTGTGTGTGTATATAATTGTCCAGCAACGCAATCATTCTACATGTACATGTACACATGACGTGCCTGCAGGTGTAAGGAGAAGGACCACCAGAGACAAGTTGAGAGGGTAACACACTGGAATGTGCTGCATCATTCTCTCACGTCATGCTCTCTGTCTGTCTGTCTGTCTGTCGTCTGTCTGTCTGTTTAGCTGCAGGAGGAGGTGGGGAGACTATACCAGCAGTACCGCGATGAGGCTGACGCCAGGTATACATTTACAGTGGAACTCCTCTAATCCACACACCAGTATATATGTGATGTGATCCACAGGAAACTACTGACGGCTGACTACAACGACCTGAAGCTGCAGCAGACAGAGGGAGAACGGGAAGGCTCGGAGGTGGCAGGGAAGGCAGATGAGAGAGAAGACCCCACTGTCCTGAAACTAAAGCTAGCGTGAGCTAATGGCACCTCTCACCTCACTCTCAAGCCTGGTTCACAATACGACGCTAGACTTTCATTTGGTTTCGTCGGCCACCGTTGTATAATGTGAACAGTGCAGTATATTGACGAACGTCGGTGACAAAACGAAACCAGTCTAGCGTCGTATTGTGAACCAAACTCTGCCTTCTTCCACCCTCCCTTCCGCTGTCTCCCTCACACCAGTCGAGCCAGAGAGGATCTGCGACTGGCCAATCAGAGGATCACGGCCATGATGGCCGACTACAGCGACGTTGTCCCTCGCAGGGAATTCGAGAGAATGGAGACTGCCTACAAGGTACACCCCTTGCACTACTGCCAGAGAATTTTGATCCTAAAAATAGATACTCTGTAACCTCAGGCAGTGGATGTTGACCTGGAGACAATCAAGACTGACCACACGTCACTGATGGCTGAACACAGGTCAGCTATATACTGTACCTACTGAGATTATCAGTTTTATTAGAGAGGGTGTGGGTTCTACGCCACAGGACTCTTCAGGAGGTTCACGAGGGGGTGGTGGGAGACAGAGAGAGACTGCAGACCTCCCTCTCCCGGCTCAGAGGAACAGCCACCCCGAGACCGGAGTGGTCTCGCTGCCAAGGCTACGTGGAGGGGTGGGAGGAGGTGAGGGTCGGGCGGTCCTCTGACCAACTTGTGGATCTGCTCCTCGCCAGACTGAGTGGGAGGACCCTGGAGGAGGTCACGACCCTCTCCGGCTTCCAGGGACAGGTGTGTGTGTGTTTGTTAATAAATAATGAAACCTCTGAAAATGACATCTCTTTATAAAGGAGACTGTAGTTCTGCCCCATTGAATAAGGGGAAATAATCACTTTCCCAAAGATGTCCCATTTTCAGAGGTCTCAATGTATTCATCATCATTTCCACATCTGTTTACACCAAGTAGCTCTAGTGAGGGTCTTGGTTGTATGTATTACTCATAAATTGGCTGAGGTTATTGAGACCCTCACAAATGTACACACGAGTGTGTGTCTGATCTCTCCTCCAGGGGTTGGGGGAGGAGATTCCTCGCTACCTCCGCTGGGAGGGGCGTGTCCCCAACCACAGGTTCTCTCAGTCTCAGGTCAACTCCCTCGTGGCCGGATTCTGGAAACACGCTCTCACCTCTGACCTCCAGTCTCCCGTGGTGCGTTCCATCTCTCTACTTACTACAGTGGAACATCTGAATTAGGGACACACACATGTGCTATATTCAGAGGTGTCCCACACTCAATCTATTAGTCTGGAGAAGAACCACAGTGTCCTCTATAGAGGGTCCTTTATCAGAGGTGTCTGACACTGCAGAGTGAGTCCATATCTCTGTGTCCAGGTGGAGGATTGTCTGTGGGACTATCTCCTCTCACTCCACTCTGGAAACGAGCAGAGAGCCGTCGAAGATGCCTACAATCTTCAGGTTAGCCGTGTCATGTGATCTTGGACTAAAGTCATGTGACTGTCACCTGATTCCTCCAGGATGCAGCATCTCGAATGAGGCACGAGCCTCACATTGCTCTGTTCTGTCGGGTGTTGGCAGGAGAGGCCAGACTGGAGGTGGTGTACCAGTGGATGACAGCCCAAGCCAGTCTCGTGGAGGCCTGCTCACAGCGACAGGACAGTGAGGTACAGTGGAACCTCTGAATAAGGAGCACCTTTGGGATGAAAGTGTCCTTTATTCATAGTGTGGGGCAGAACCACAGTGTCCTTTATAGAGAGGTGTATTATACTCGGAGGGTCCTTTTTCAGATGTTTCACTGTAATGATGACATCACTGTTAATTTAACCACCTACAGGGGTATCTGAGCAGGGAGTCTGTGAGTGAAGCAGTGAGAGAGACGTTTCCTGGCAAATCACCAGTCATGTGTGCGAGGCTGGTCTCGTGTGTCACCGGTGGAGAGAGGATCAGTCTGGTCAAAACGCTGAGTCCTGTGAGTCTGTTTAGATCACTGTGTTGTTTGTAAATGGAGCAGTGGATAAGAGCAGCTCCCTTCAAAGAGCCAACCCTCAAAAAGTGACCCCTATTCGTCACAGTTAGTTCGTCCTCATTAACCCTCGGCGCGCATGCGCAGCGGGGGTTACGGCACTTGGTTTGTGTGTCTGTACTGTGTCTGTACTGTGTGTGTGTCTGTGTGTCCGTTCACGTTTTCTGCCACTAGACGCATCAAGATCGCCAAAACCCTACACCAACGGGCTCAGCGCAAACTGGCGATTTTCGTAAAAACACTGCGTTCAAAAGTTATGGCGTGAAAAGCAAGTGAACAAGCCAATATGCAAATTAGCACGGGCTTACCTCGACAAGATGTGCTTGATCTGCGTACCTTGGAGGCACAAGAAGTCACAACGAAGGGCGTGTATCGACTCCCCCATGCTATCTAGCTAGCCCGTGTCAGACTCTCCGTGTGCTACAAGCGGGAGACCACGAGTAAACGCATACTATATACTACGGCCCAGCCCATCAATTAGCGGTATCGCGCAAGCGCAATTCGCCGAGGGTTTGCACTTCAGTGCTTTTTCTGTTCCCATTCGATCAAGTAATGGTGGTGGTCTGATGGATAAGCACCCCCCTCTCTTGATCGTGAGGTCCCTGGTTCGATCCCGGGTGTGTACGCCTTTTTTACAATGATGTAATAGGAGTGTTGGTATAATATATGGAACGTTTTTTCATCACCTCTCAAGGCCAGCCAGAGTGGCTAGGTGGTTAGAGTTGTGGGGACTGACACCATAGGTGCGGGGTTCGTATCCTCGATCCCGCACTAAAATGTCAGGTGGTCAGAGCATTGGCTGGGAACAGCTCTGGTTCCTCCCCTTACCCACAAATCTACCACTGACCCATGTTTCTCAAAGGGCAGCGTATAGTTCGGCATTGCACTACGTCCGTAGACGTCTGTCTGGAGAGATGAAGGGCTGGCCGTTTTTTTTTTAACCTTGGGTTTAAAATTTTTTTTTCACTAAACAATCCACGGGTAATACGAAAATTAATAGAGAGATGAAAGGTTGGCAATTTTTCAACCTTATATATATTTTTTCCCTCAAACATATATAGGGCTGGGCATTTTTTCACCTATTGAAAACAATCCATGGAAATGGTGCATAACATGCTGTTCTTTTTAATGCATGGTCAAGACCATCAATTGTGGTGGTGCCACACTATGTGTATGGGTTCCACATTTCTATAGAGTGTGCCGAGGGTTTGCACTTTAGTGCTTTTCATTCAAATTTTCCCAAGTCCTGAACGTATCTCGTAGCTACTGTTATTGTGGCCAATGAAACAGTGGTACAGTGTCCACCACACAAGTCGTGCACGTGTGTCTCACAGTAAATAATGTGTCTACATGAATATATAGGAGGAGAGTGGGAGACCCAGCGAACTGGCTCTGCTGCTACTGGACCAGCAATCTGACGAGACAAGAGAAATGTTGGAACAGATCCTCCAGGCATCCAGGTCCAGATCTAACACTTGGTCATACTGTACTAAATGTCTTCGTTGGGGATTTAGACATGGCAGGGAATAGGTTGAGGACGCCGGCAGTGCACCATGTACCACTTTCTTCTTTGGTTTCTGGTGTTGGTTCCGGTGTATTGTCATCTGACTCCCCACCTTTTATCATCTGCAGTGATCATTTGAATATGTCGGAGGTGGAGACTGCCATTATGAACATCGACCCAGCTTACCCCACTACCCTACTCCACTCCCTCCTTACTTCACTGTACCCCGACAGTGGAGTAACTCTCCCCCTACCCCAGATCACCGCACACCTGACAGCTTGCGGCATCACTCGACATTCGCCTTACACCACCCCCTGATATGAACAACACTTCATTTTCACTCTGAGACGATAAAAATAATAATATAGCAGTATATATAATAACAAACCCCCTGATATGAACAACACACACCATCATGAAAAGAGAATGAGTAAAAATATCAGACTGAAGGGTTTGCTGTGTCTACGTCGTGGAGTCTCTGACAGGTTTTGGAGGTAGAGGTGCTGGGGAGCGGCTCGCTCTAATGGGTGGAGTCGGTGGAGATTTGGAGTGTCGGCTGAAGCTACCCCGACGAGGGGGCGGGGGAGGAGGTGTGGCCTCGCTATCCTCCATCTTGTCATATAGAGTCTCGTATTCCGTGTCTCCGCCCACTGCAGCAGTCCCATTCCCATTCCCTGTCTTGATTCCATTCAGGGAGGGTTGCGGGGTGTTGTTGTTGCTGGTGGTGTTCAGGGCCTTGGTGTAGCTGGTCCACGGCTTGCTGTAGCCTAGGGAGTCGACCTGAGGGGTGTGGCCGGGCGGAGGAACCACACCCAGTTGATTGTAGTCTCCACCCTCTTCCCCCTCATTCCGGAGTGCCTCTGTAAGATCTTGTATATGGGCATCAGATAGTGAGGCATATGGATCAAGGGTGGGTGTGGCTCCTAGACGGGAGTATGCCGAGTCCTCCCCCTGCGAGGTGGGAGGGGATGAGGGAGGGAGGAGCGAAGACCGATGATGGTTGAGTCGTCCGTAGCCCTCACTGACTCCAGGATTTGGCACCGACGGAGCCACTTCAGAGTAGACCTCTCCGTCACTAGTGGGCGGAGTCTCCGACAAAGGCTGCTCGCTGTTCAACTTGCGGATGAGGTTAGCCATGGGGGATCCAAGTCGAGGCTTGTAGGGTGGAGGAGCTTTTGGGGGTGGCTTCTTTTGGGGTGACGGCACTCTCAGTTTGGAGTAACCATCATCCACCTCGGGGTGAGTACCTCCCTCTACTCCGTAGTCCAGTTTCCCATATTCTCCCTCCCCCGGCGGCATGCTAGCTCCACCCCCCAACCCATGATCCAGTTTTCCATACTCCGCATCGTCACCGATGGGGTTGGGTACCCCAGAAGACCCCGCTACCCCATGGTCCAGTTTACCATACTCCGCATCGTCGACGGGGTGGGATACTCCAGACGGTAGCCCGTGGTCCAGTCTCCCATACTCCTCACTGGGAGAATGGCTCTGGTGGGCGGGGCCAGGGGTGGGACTTCGGGACCCACTGCGAGATCTAGAAGAGTTCCTCAGTGGGAGTACCGGGGCATTCTTGTGACTCAGTCGACTGTAACCTTTCACTTGTGGAGGAGAGGAATCCCGCTGCTTATTGGCCAGTGCCTTGGAGTGGTCCAACCTCTCATACCCTTCCTCAGGCCCCACCCCCGACTCTGCGTCCCCAACAGTGGAGTACTCCGGGGTACGGAATGCCGGGATGTACTTCTTGTTCCGCGTCTTCTCGCCGCCAGAAACGAACTCACTTGGAATGTGGTCTGGTACTCCAGACATTGATGACATCACCGAGAGCTCGCTGGGGGATGGGGTACGGGGTGGAGTAATACTGGGGGAAGGTGCGGGGTGCGAAGGGGGAGGGGGAGGAGGGAGGGGTCGCCGACGCTCGGAGGTGAAAGGTCGAGTTCGTACAATCCCGGGAGCAGACACGGAATGTGACATGGAATGCTGTGGAATTAATTCCTAACGAGAGGGAGAGGGGAAAGGTCAATGGAACCTCCAAACACAAATGGGCATGCTGGGATAACGTAAACCATTATACAGGCAGGTGTCCTTTATTCAGAGCAATACCCTCCAGTTTTAGCGCATGAACAGGTGTTGACTAACAATGTAGCCTTCAAAAGGCGAAGAGGGACTTAACCTCAGTCAAAACATAGAGTGGTGAACAATGCATAGAGTATTAGGGACTGAATTGAGGGACCTATGTGGGGAAGTGTGGGAGATGATGCACTGTGGAAAATGTTGTTAGAACTAAAGAATGCGAGGGTTGAAGCGGCACTGTGGGACCACTAACAGGACCTATGTGGGGAAGTGTGGGAGATGATGCACTGTGGGACTACTAACAGGTTCTCAGCTAATTTGGTAGTGTGACAAGGCCACTACCTTGCACTAAACTACTTGCTCCTTCTGTACTTCCATGCATGACTTTCCGTTTAGTTATATGAAGAAAGAAGTGTGGGGGGCTGAGAGAGAGGTGCATGAAGAAAGAAGTGAGAGAGAGGTACACTACCTGCTGGTTGCAGCCCAGTGCCTCATATTTCAATCTCCTGACAACAGTCTCGATGGCGTGGGTTATCTGGACACTCTGTGATGTTCTGAACAGATATTCACCCACCCCAGTGGAACTCCGACTGAGGGAGGGAGAGAGAGGGAGAGAGGGAGAGAGGGAGAGAGGGAGAGAGGAGAGAGAGAAAGAGAAGTGGGAACTGGTAAGAGTTTGTTTGCACACAAGATATTCCGCAGCTACCATTCATGGTCATCAGTATGGTAACTCTACCCACTGCTCGGTAACTGGCTGAGACTATATTAACAACACATCAACACATGAGCTCTTATTAACCTTATCCCTCTCATGTGAATAACAAATTAAACCCTCTGATAGCTCCCACTCGACTCAGGCCAAAACATACCTGCCACTGAAGACAGTGAGTGTGTCTTTCCTGGCTTTGAACGAGCGTAGATGAGCCAGCTTCCAACGCACCAGATTAGCCGTCCCATCGTTGGTCTTGAGTGTCAGCTCCTCGTCCTTTACCTCCAGGAGAGAAGGCCCTGCATACTGCAGTCTGCTGCCAACTGGAACATCCACGAAATACTGCAGCGCTCCATTTGCTGGTGGTGTGTGCGTGTGTGTGTGTGTGTGTGTGTGTGTGTGTACACAACAGAAACATAACAACTTGAAACCAAATCCCAGCTGCCGGGTGGGCGACTGCAGAAACCCAGCTGTCTTTGCCCTTACAGAAACAAAATGTCGAAAGAATAGAAACTTACGTCCGTTTCCTTTGCCGAAAAGGACAGCGTTGAGACACGTCATCCATTCCCTGGCAATGCTCTGGGTCCCTGCTTCGAGAAAGATGAAAGACCCGCCGGCCAACTCGATGCTAAACTGCTGTTTCTTCTCCGGATTGTGGTAGCTGACGGCTAGAGCACTCCCCAAATGGAGCACACCCTTGGGGTAGGCCGCAGACTCCTGGAACTTCCTCTCGTTCTGATGATACTCAAGAATCTTGTCTCCGCCCACGAGGGCTCGGAACACGAACCAAAACTCTTTGAAAACCTTTGGCTGAGGGAAAAAAAGAGAGAGAGAGAGAAGTAGGAAAAGGAGAGAGAGGATTTACAAAGGGCATAGCTGCTGTTGACATTCGTCAGTTAGTGCGAAATGCAAACAGAATTCAACAAACAGAAGGGGGAAATAGAGGTGGAGAGGAGCAACAAGACAAGGAAATGATTTCACTGCACACATCCACAGCTCCCTGTGCTATTGCCATATACAGAGAGCTACTGTGGGTGTTATCTATCTTGTATCTTGTAATATCAATAGAGGTATCATTGAAGGTAGACATGACTCCATTGTGAGATAGGTGTGGGCCATTGTCTAGATGTAGGGGGTCTCAGCTGCAGTTCCGAGTCAACATGTAGCTATGTGTACCAAGTGCATGGGGCGGGAATATTTTGCTACAAGATGCCAGCCAGCCGCAGCCATTAGCAATCCTGAGAGGTATTGTGTATAATACAGAAAAGACGGTCCTGGCCCCAGCCAACTGCCAATGCTAATGGACGGTAACCAGAAACATAGCTAGCTACGCACTTTTCCGTGCCGGTCTCACAGGGACACGCACCGATACACGTCACCCTGCACGCTAGTTAGTTTAGCTACACAGCACGGCGGCAGCAGTCAGCTGTACCGCCCCGCAGACCCGCAGAGAGAATAACGTACCCCTTGCAGGCCTGCAGCTCCAGTCTTGCTCCTTACCACCTTCACTTTCAGACTCGCCTTCTTGATAATATCCGCCTGTCCGCTCATGACTCCGACCTTGCACGACGCAGACGTGAGATATGAGCACTGCTCTAAAATGCAAATGACATACTCTGTCTGTAGTAATTACTGTAATTCTGCGGTCTTAGATCATTTTCGTGACCTTTGCCCTTTGCCCATGAAAACCCGCGGAACTCGCGGGAACAGACACGTGCCGCCCGTGAGAACAGATTAGAGACTCTACAGAGTCTCCGTTCCAAACAGCTATCAAATTTCTTTCTGAAGTTGCAGGAGCGGGCGGACGGCGCGCCAGGGGAGGGATCGTGCCAGAGCCAGAGATCGGGTCAGCGAAGGCAAAGGCAAGCGGAGTTTCCTCTCGACCATTCGAGGAGGAAGATGGCGAGCAAAGACAACAGCACGGCCGTGAGACGAGGCTACCTCACGCTGCACCGGAACCCGGGAGGCAGGGTGAGTGTGTTGGAGGTTCAGTTTACACCTTCGGCTTTGAGCGTTTGCGCTCGAGCGCTCCGTCGCTGATGTGAACTGTTTGATCGAGCGTCCGAGGTTCATCCATAGAGTAGTATAGCTAGATGTTTCATCTGCTGGAATCCTCCCTCCCTCCCCAGTTCCCTCTGTCTACTCTGAGCTCCAAGAGGATGTGGATGGTGCTGTGTAGGAAAGGTCCCAGTGGGCGACCGAGGATTGAGATGTATCGCAGTGAGGACAGTGTAGCTGGCCAACAACCTGTGAGAATGATAGACCTGGAGACTGTCCGCTCCGTACAGCCAGTCGGTGAGCCCAGTGACGTGTCTTATAAGCTAGCAATGAGGGGCATCCTCAAATATGTGTGGGCTGAGCCTTGAATTCTACAGCTGTGTCTTACTTGTCTCTCTCCCTCCCTGGACAGAGAGGAAGAAAAGCTTCCTGATAGAGCTGCCAGAAGAGACGATGATGCTCCAATGTACGTCCAAGGCTGACATGGAGGACTGGGTTCGAGACACAAACAGACTCAGAGGAGGCAGAGTTGACCTGGCGTCAGGACAGAACATTGGAGGCCATCTCCCTGGACACGACATCTATGAAGGTAGAGGGAAGATCAAATTTTGTGTTATGACGTTTGCTTGGAGACACTCAATTAATGTGAAAGTTGCAAAGTTCTGTTGTTGAATGTTGTCTTTAGAGCACACCGGAGGTTAGTGTTGTTTGCCGGCATGCCTACGGTGTGCATACACACCAAGTGAGAGATGGTTGAAAGTTTTTGTTTCCCCACTTGTGTCAACAACCCCACTGCCCCCCTGTGTGCTCTTTTCAACCCTGGTTGCCATGCCTGCAGTTGTCCCTGACGACGAGACTTTCAGAGTCAGGTTGCGCAAGTCCAGTACTATCAACTTCTCTGGATCCTGTCTCCTTGAGATACAGAGGTACCTCCTTTGTCACTGTCTCTTCCACTTCCTACTTTTCTCTCTTTCTGCATTTGACTTTTGTTGTGCTTTGAGCCGTCTTTGTAGCTCAGTAACCTCCCCAAAGACTAGGGTTGGAGTCTTTCTAGATGAGCTCTTTTGAAACTGGTTGTCCACTGATTGTAGGCTAGTGCTATACTTGCCTTGTAGTTACACCCCGTGACTCATGTGGTGAAACAATTGCTGCTGTGTATGTGTATGTGCAGGGATTTCGATCGCAACCTGTTCCACATTGCCCTCTTCACGGAGAGCGACTCGCCGCGACTGATAGTGAGGTGGCAGATCGACCACATCAGACAGTACGGCTCCAACAACCTGGCCTTCAAGTTCCAGTCGGGAAGGTCAGCTAGCCACACTGCACCCCCTCTGACAGAGGTAGAGACAGTGTGCTCTCTCACCTGCAGCAAGTCGTCGACTGGTGTGGACTGGTTTATCGTGGACACTGACGTAGGAGCAGCTGTTCGTATTCACAGGGCGGTCGACTACTGGGCCAAGCATATCGTGGACCAGATCAAGAACACACGTCCTGGGGTCAGGGTACGTTCATTACTTACCTTTAACCACTCTCCTCAGGTTTTGGTGAAATGCCCCTGAATATGGCTTTGCCCCTTTAACTACAGATAATATGAGAGAGTGCAGTGTTGACTGGTTGAACCTGGACCCCATCTCTATTTTGTTGATTTGTCTTTTCCATTTCTTTCCGACCACCTGCAGCGAGCTCCCTCCATGCCGTGTCCTGCTCTACCAGACCGTCCCCCTCGCTCTTTCTCCAACGCAGGGACCATTGACCACACCAGCTTCCCTCTCAACAGTGCCTACGCTCCTCTCGACATCCACACCCAAGAGCAGGCCGGAGTGTACCAGACCGTGTCTCCTCCAGCCAGCTCCGGGAAGAAGAAGAGCTTGGAGAAGAAGACTTCCTCCGGAGGAGAGAGGAGACCTGATACTGGGGACAGTAGCGGAATGTATCAGCCTCTCGGACAGAATAAGGACTCTCCCTCTGCGTATGCGGTGAGTGGACATGTTGGTGTGGAGTACATACATACATCAGTAGGGAGGAATACAGTTAAACCTCATAACAGGGACCCATCCTGTCAAGGACACCTCTCTATTTGTACCCCATACCATTAGTGTATGATAATATACACTACAGTACATGTATATATATGTAAGTACTTGTTAAAGCACCGTTGGGAGTATAGTACAGGTATTATTGAGCGAGGATGTGGTCGAGAAGCCGATGAGGCACGCGGCGTAGAATAAAGAACGCAATCGATGTCCCCAAGTTTTGTCAGAGGTTTCACTATGTGACACTGCAGATGGTCAACGTTCAGGAGCCAGGAAGGGGCGGGGCCAGCCGGAGTAACCCCACCTCCCCGATGTCAGGGGGCGGAGACTCTGTGTACATGGGACTGAGGCAGGAGACTCGTCAAACAGACACCGGGGGAAACTATGCCTGTCCAGATCGGAAGTGACTCCACCTATCATTGTGGCCCCAG
Organism: Geodia barretti; assembly: GCA_030341885.1. NCBI lineage: Eukaryota > Metazoa > Porifera > Demospongiae > Tetractinellida > Geodiidae > Geodia > Geodia barretti. Next base: position 27,199 of record CASHTH010002751.1, on the reverse strand, counting down.
AGTTGCCACTTGTACTGGACTGCCGTGCTGTGTGTCTTTCAAATTGTCTTTGTGTTGCGTTCACATGGCTTATCACGTATTATACCTACATTCCTCGTCACTACTTAGTGTTTCATTATGGTCATCATGTGAGTAAGTTTGTTTTCGCGGTCCCTCGCGAGTAAACTTCGAGGATGTTGAACTGTGAACTTTAGCGTGCGCATGCGAGAACGTGCGCTCTAATTGGAATACACACTACAACTCAGCAGGGAACAAGTCCACGTTTTGCATCCCGAAAGAGGAGAGAGAAGCAAGATGGCTGGCGGAATGGAATGTCTCATTGGGATGAAGTTCGACTCGTTTGTCATCTTGGCCCACGACAACTCGGCGGGGCGGAGTGTCTTGATGATGAAGCAGGACCAGGACAAGCTGGTGCGGCTGGATGACAGACTGGGAATGGTGGTGTGCGGGGAGGCCGGCGACACGGCCTATTTCGGAGAGTACATCCAGAAAAACGTCGCTCTCTACCGTGTCCGTAACGGCTACGAGTTGTCCCCGCACGCAGCGGCAAACTTCACGAGGCTGGAGTTAGCAGAGAGCATTAGAAGCCGCAGTCCGCAGGCAGTCAATCTGCTGCTCGGTGGGTTCGACGCCAAGGAAGCCAAGACCCACCTCTACTATCTGGACTACCTGGGAACAATGGCAGACGTACCGTACGGGGCGCACGGCTACGGGTCCTACTTCACACTGGGTACTCTGGATCGCTACCACCGGCCGGACATGAGCGAGGAGGAGGGTGTGCATTTATTGGAGAAATGTGTGCGGGAGATTCAGCTGAGGTTTCTGATCAACCTTGCCAGCTTCAGCTATTACATCATCTCCACGGAGGGGTTCTCCGATCGCCGCATCATCACTGTTGGAGATATCAAGACAGCGGACAAAATGACCTCTGAAACTCCGGCTGCCATGGCAACGTCTTAGACCAAACACCACGTATACACATAATGATAATCAGAACATGAGACACACTATAATAATATAATAATGATGATACTTATAATGACATTGGTGAGTTAGTTTTAATGATTGCTCAGATATTCATCAGTCAGTCTGTGGTGGTTGGTCTATCAATTGCGCTCTGGGACAGCGTAGGTCTCGCGATTGTCTGGCTGGCGAGTGTCGGCACGCAGACCCATGTATGTGGCTTCCCTCATTGGAGGGGTGGGGCTTCCTCGTGCTACGGCCCCGCCCCCCTGACCTTGATGGCTCACGTTTACCGACTGGGAATAGAGAATATGAATGTCATTCTATGATTATACACACTGCTATTGTACTTACCATGAATATCTAAGCCTACATTCAAACTGTTTATATTAAAGTCTGCACAGGAGACTACACTAAAACTCTGTGACTCACAGCATATGCTGATGGAGCGTCTTTCACTCCGAGAGGTTGGTAGACCCCAGCAGAGCCATTGTCAGCAGTAGTGGGAGTGTGTCTGGCGGCAGCAGTGGCTGAGTGGCGGCCTGGTGTCGCAGTGACGGAGACTTTCTGGTAGACTGGTGGCTGGTCCAGAGTGGACACAGAGAGAGGGGCGTACGGACTTGAGCCACCCATCGATGAGGAGAGGGGAGGTGGAGGATGGCGGGAGGGAGATTGCTGCGCCACTGGCACAGAGTGAGCCTGGTGCTGAAGAAAGAGAGAAAGAGAGAGGAGATGAATATTCATGAAGTCACAAACATGGCTTCTCCAAACTGTCAAATGCTGTGTCTAGCATGTGAAAAGGGACGCTAACGCAAGAACATCCACTCTCACTCAACCACTCAATGTTGTGGTACAGCACAAACACAAGTAAACCCATCGATGACTGAATGCAAACACCAGTTTCTTTGAACTGTCTGAAGCACCCACCACCTACGGACCACACAAACAGGGGACACACACTGTGTGCAGGTGTCACAATCTGTGTGTGTGTGTGTGTGAGGGCACGGACCATTGGAGGTCTCTGATTCATTTTGACGCTCCTGATCTGCTCCACAATGTACTTGGCCCAGTAGTCGACGGCCTTGTGGATCCGCTGAGCTGCCCCGCTCTCTGTCTCCACTATAAACCAACCAACACCTGTTGGAGACTTCCTGTACAGGCGAGGGAGACAGTTGCAGAACTAAAGACGCAGTCATCTGTAATAATTAGTGGGGACTGACCCTCCTGATTGGAATTTGAAGGCGGCGTGATTGGAGCCGTATTGTCTAATGTGGTCAATCTGCCACTTGACGATGAGGCGTGACGGCTCGTCCTTTGTCGTCAACGCAATGTGGAAAAGATTTCTGTTTAGGTCCCTGCATGTAAACCACACCCACTAGTGACCACGCCCACCAGTGCCACACCCACTCCTGAGAGATCTGACCTTTGTATCTCCATATAGCAGGATCCTGCGAACCCTATGGAACTAGTTGGTCGCAGAGCAACTCGGAACGTCTCATCGTCAGGAACATCTATTGAAAAGGGATCTGACTACATTAATAGAATCTCAGTGTTGTAAGTGCATAGAGCAGCTGTACACCTCCCACCCACTTTTCCAGGTAGCCATAATCAAATATTTGGTTCCCATGACGCATTTCCCTCAACAGCAGCCGACAGCTCTTTCTATAGACTCACTTCCTTCCTCTAAACCAATCAGTTTCCCCTACCTTCATAGATGTCGTGTCCAGGGAGATGGCCTCCAATGTTCTGTCCTGACGCCAGGTCAACTCTGCCTCCTCTGAGTCTGTTTGTGTCTCGAACCCAGTCCTCCATGTCAGCCTTGGACGTACATTGGAGCATCATCGTCTCTTCTGGCAGCTCTATCAGGAAGCTTTTCTTCCTCTCTGTCCAGGGAGGGAGAGAGACAGTGGTATATATCAACGGTGTAAATAAGTGCAAATGAGGCAACAGGTGGTGTAAAGTATAGTAGGAAAACTCTATTTGAGATTCTACTAGCAAATGTTGCCATATCATGTGGTGACTGATGGCACAGTATGCAGAACTACTGTCAGCATGTGGATATTCACACTGGGAACTACAGGTCCTCCGTATAAACACTGTACTTTTCTCAGGCTCACCGACTGGCTGTACGGAGCGGACAGTCTCCAGATCTATCATTCTCACAGGCTGTTGGCCACCTACACTGTCCTCACTGCGATACATCTCAATCCTCGGTCGCCCACTGGGACCTTTCCTACACAGCACCATCCACATCCTCTTGGAGCTCAGAGAGGACAGGGGGAACTGGGGAGGGAGGGAGTGGAGAGGTATTGAAGTTCAGTCCACACACAAAGAATGTCAGGGACACATTTTCACACCTAAGTATTACTGTACCTACACCCGAACTCTCCCTCTACTCCGTCTTACTCTGCCGCTGGGGTTCCGGTGAAGTGTTAAGTAGCCTCTCCGTACCACCGCGTCTGTCATTCTCGACTCTTTCCACCGCCTTTCCCTCTCCCCGTCTAGCTCGGTCTCTCCGCACTTCCGTAAAACGCCTTCTTTTCATCCCGCATGAAACCTTATACACGTGCGGTTAACGAACGCGCACGAGCAAAACAAAACATAATGAATAATTCATGAACACAGGTTGACCTCTATAATTATAGCCCTAGCTGTACAGTCACCGCATCTATGGTGCTACTCAGTAGAAGCAGACTTTGCGGCCTTCATCTGGCGACATCTCTCCTCGCAGTGGAAGGAAGGAGCAGAGGATTGGAGGAGTGGGTTGGCAGACCTGGAGCCATACAGAGTTGTCAGGAGAGCTACTCCGTAGCCGGTCGCCCTCTCGCCCTTCAGGGAGGGGCAGTTTAAGAGGGAGAGACAAGGAGAGGGAGAAGGGACAGTGGAGTGGTGAAAGAGGCAAGATAAGTCAACGTACGGAGGACACGGGAGCTGCCATGTCAACATGTATCCAAACTCCCTCGTAGTCAAACCCCAGGTGAGCTCCTATGAAGAGTCCGGCACATGAGCTCTGGGCATTGGCGCGATTCTGCAGACAAGAGAGAGAGGTGAAAGAGAAAGGCAGGGAGAAGTAAAGGTCTGGTTTACCATCACAGAATTCTTCATGTCGGCCACGGGACTGTCAAATTCCCTGAAGTGGAGCTCCGGGCAGTACGGAAGAGGGAAGTTGAGGTCGCCGCAGGTCCTGCCAGCGTCAAATATCGCCTTCTGACAATCCTCGCAATTGCTCAGTATTGCTGCATGGTACTTGCCCGTCGAAATACCCTGTGAACATAACTATAGTTGGCTGTGTAAAAATCCAGCAACATTATTTCGGCGAGCAAAGCATATCCAGGCATATCCAGAATCAGTGTAATGTGGAGTGCTGGTTGTACGAGATAATTATATAGAAAAATCCTGCATTCAGACAACTAGGCAGGCTCGCTTCGCTTCCAAATTATAGAGATGCTAACGTGGACAAAGAGACACCGCTGCAGTTAGGTAACAGACTCTGCAAAACCTGAGCTCCGGTCAGAGTGGCAAGATCCACGACCCACTCTGCCTGCAGGACCTTCCTGGCATAAGCCACCCCGTCCCCCAGCACCAGTCTGCCCTCTGCGTCGGTGTTGTTGATCTCCACCGTCTTCCCCGAGAACAGAGTGTGAATGTCGTCAGGTCTCGTTGCCAGCGGGCCCACCGAGTTCTCTGCCAGGCAAAACACCGCATGCAGCTTCTGGGAGAACCCCTGCAGGAGAGAGAAGAGGTGTAACTTTCGACTTTGGCGGTCTGTTCTTTTGTGAATACTTTTTGTATGTCCTGCGCAACTCGAACCGCACTGACAAAATGTGAGAAATTCACAATTTTTTGGTACACATGCCTACAGGGGTTTTACGAAGAGCATAGCTCTCGAAACAGCTGGGCTGGAGCTCTATTTGCAGTAAGACAGGAGAAGAAGGCTCACTAGTTTGACGGCAGTGTAGAAGGCTCCCAGAACGGCAGCTGCTCCTCCACAGTCCCTCTTCATACCCGGCATGTTGGTCTGGGCAACACGAGGGAGAGAGAGAGAGAGAGAGACCTCATCATATAGAATCCCATATATAGGTGTCCTTATTCGGAGGGGCCTTTCAAAGAATAAGAAAAAGGCATTTTTCTCACCTTTCCCTTGATGGAGAGACCTCCTGTGTCATAGACGATGCCCTTGCCACACCACGCAATGGTCTCCTCCGCTCCAGAGGGGGTGTGGCTTAGCACCACCAGAGCCGGCTTGTGCTCAGCTGCCTTCCCGACTCCGTAGATACCTGTGGGGATCATGTGATAGTCACATGACAGTCACACCACACCCTCCTTACCTCCGAACCCCTTCTCCCTCAGTTCCTCTCCCTGTATGACTAGAGGTGGCTCCAGTCCTAGTTTCCCAGCTACCTCCCGAATTTTCTGTACAGAGATATATTATAGAGAGAGAGAGAGAGAGAGAGAGCAGCTGGTGAAAGTTGACGACAGATGGAGGGTGCATTACCTCAATAAAGATGTCTGTGTGCATCTCGTTAGTAGGAGCATCCACTATCTCAGCTGCCAGCCTAATACCTACATACAGAGATGGAGAAAAGGAATCAAAAAGATCTATGGTGAAGCTCCACCCACCTTCACACTCGGCTGAGAGGCACTTGATGTCGTCATCGGTAACGGGGGATGCCCCGCCCCCCACCACTATGAACCCGACGGTCACGGTCTGGGGAGGTGTGGACGGAGTCTTACTGGAGTAGGTGGGGAAGGCTCGCGCCACCGCACACCCCGACGCCAGCATCTCTCCTCTCTCACACACCACCTGTTGCGAGAGGAGTTTAGAGTAGTTTCCTGTTTGGTTTATCATCACACTGGACGGCTTACAATGATGAGGGTTTGTCTACCCTTCTTCCTCTCTGACTGCACCAGTTTGGTGAGGCTGTGGGCCTGGGAGGGAGTGTTGTGTCGAGAGAACTTGGCCGGCAGAACAGCGACACTGGCAGAGGTCAGCCAGAGACTGCAGGAGCCTCCTTCCTCCCTCAGAGTACCAACTGCTGCACTCCACGTCTGCAGAGACAGAAGACTTACATCAGCTCATTAGCACTGGAGTGGACTCCTAATGAGCACACTCCAGGATTTACTGCAGCTCACGTGGTTAGAGTTCAGTTGAGTGTGCTTACCTCTGCAGACGCCTTGGAGCCTAGGAACGGAGCCACGTCGCTGAAGTGCAGTTTCGAGAGATTTGCCTTCTTGCCCAGGATGGTGACGGGCCTGTCGCTAGGGTCCGAGCGGGACACGGAGCTGCAGTACACGATCTCTGCCATTTTTTCTCACTAGACTGTGTGCTAACTGCGCATGCGCATTACCCATGCGCACAAAAAAGGCTGGAGTGAAAGAGATGCGTGCTGTTTTGCTGGTGCTGTTGTTGTCCCTGTCAGCCTCAGCTCTTCGTCCCACCAGGAAACTGGTAGGACTAAGAGCTCCACCGCTGCCTGCTGGGACAGAGGTCGCCAAGCCGCAGTGGTTCCAGCAGAAACTGGACCACTTCTCCGAGTCCGACACTCGGACCTGGCAGCAGCGGTTCTTCTCCAACCGGACCTTCTGGGAGCCGGAGAGCGGGCCTGTCTTCCTGATGCTGGGGGGAGAAGGTCCCGCCAACCCCGCCTGGCTGGCCACCGACACCGATATAATGAGGAACGCCGCCAGATTCGGAGCACTCGTCTTCCTCTTGGAGCACAGGTGTGTCCGTTTCTCGCTCCCTGATACCTCTAATTTCCCATCTGCAGGTACTATGGCGAGAGTCACCCAACACCGGACGCCTCTCTCTCCAATTTGGCCTACCTCTCCAGTCGACAGGCCCTGCGAGATGTTGTCTCCTTCAAGCAGCACATCGTGGACGAGTTTTCACTCACAGATAAGAATGTCTGGATCTCGTTTGGCGGTTCGTATTCAGGGGCACTCTCTGGCTGGCTGCGGATGTACTACCCAGACACTGTGGCTGGCGCCGTGGCAACCAGTGGACCAGTCCAGGTGGGTGGGGCTGGGTCTGCATGTCTGCTGACTCAGCGAAATTTTTTCTCACCAGGCAACAGTGGATTTCTACCTGTACCTTGAGGTGGTTGCTCGCTCTCTAGCTACACCTCCAAATGGTAAAACTGATGTAGAGAAATTATGGAAATATAGCACAGGGAATTCCCACCTTTGTTAGGGTATCTTTTAGGAATATATATAGTTATCTCACCGTTACGTTCCATGTGTTAGGTGCAGAGTGTGTGGAAGCAATAAAGAACGCCACATACGAGCTGGACGCCATGCTGTGGGATAAGACAATGTGGGGAGAAGTGGAGAAAATGTTTCACGTCTCTCCTCCTCTCCAGAGTGAAGATGACGTCGTGCTCCTTGCTGAGACTCTGGCGGGGAACTTCATGGACGTGGTCCAGTACAACAGAGACAATACAGCCTTTGAGGGACGGCCCAACAACATCACCATCACTGATCTCTGTGATGTCATGGCTAATACCAGTCTGGGGTCCCCTCTGGCCAGATACACTGCAGTCAATCAGCTAATGACAGGAGGAGAACCAGTCGACGCCAATTTCACGGCTCAGGTTGAGTTCATGAGGCACACCTCGTGGGACTCCCCGGCTGTGTCCGGCGGGGCGAGACAGTGGGTCTACCAGACCTGCACAGAGTTTGGTTACTACCAGACCACTGACTCCGCCTACCAACCATTTGGGGACCTCGTCACCCTCGCCTCTCAGCTCCAGACATGTTCTGCCGTGTATGGCCTCACCCCCGACCAAGTGTACACTGCTGTGGCAGCTACTAACAAACACTACGGAGGGCGAGATGGTATTCCCAGCAACGCTACCAACATTGTCTTCCCCAATGGCTCCATTGATCCGTGGCATGCTCTGGGTGTTCTGGAGTCTCCCGCTGCATCTCTGAATGCTGTTTTTATCAACGGCACCGCTCACTGTGCCAACATGTACCCTCCCTCCCCCATCGACCTCCCTGATCTCGTGCTAGCCAGGAAGATCATCACTGCCAATATTCAGATCTGGCTGGTGTAGTTCACTAAACCTTGGAAATTGTATTGTCGTATGAGAACTAATACTTTATGATGGGTGCTGAAATCATGTGCAGAAATTCGTTTGCAGATTGCGCATGCGCTATACTGTAGGGGGTGTGGGCGGCCGGGTCTAAACTTCTACTCCAATTGACGCCCACCATAATGTTAGCGAGAAGATTGGAACGTTTCTTCAGCCACGTGCTACGGCCTCAGTCCACCATCAGACACTTCTCGACAACCTCTCTGGTGGCTGGAGCTGACACAGCGTCCCTCCTGCCATGGAGTCGGCGGAAAACGAAGAGCCAAGAAATGGTGGGCGTGGCTACTGCGGAGCAGCAGAGACGAGAGAAGTTTATTCCCGTCACTCGTCGCTCTCTGATGCGGCGGCTGCGGGATGAGGAAGGTCTCCTCAACTGGGAGGAGAGGGACAAGCTGGAGAGCTTCGCCGCCGCCCTCGATTCCCACTTCTCCCAGAGATTCCTGGCAACTCTCCAGGAAGCCAAGGTCAGGAGGTCCTCATTCCCAGCCTGGCAGTTCCCAGCCTGGGGGCCGGGGAACCAAACTGGGGGAACCAAACCGTACATGTCCATGCAGTAGTGTGATATTGATGATACCTTACCCTGCACAGAATCTTGTACACACAGTTATATAGTGATTCCTTAAAACCCTAGTCCCATGTACAGCAGCATTGATACAACATGCAACAGTGATATGATGAAATGCCTTACTTGTCTTTGATACCTTACTCGTCTCAGAACCTGTATGATGCAATGGATCCTGATAAGGACACACTGACGACGCGGCAGCAGCTGGGCAGGAAGGAGCTCCTGGACACTGAGCACCAGCTGCTCCTGCTGGTGGAGAGGTTGCTGGACAAAGCCAACTACTTCCAGGTCAGAGGTCTTCTCTCGGCCTCCTATGCCATGTATGACCTTCTCTAGCAGGAAGAGAGAGATTATGATAATTCAGGGGGTGCCCTAATTCCATATCTACTACACAAAGAGACACATTACATAATGCCTTTTCAGCTTCCACTTTCAAACGTATATACGAAACACATAAGTTTGTCTGTTACGATTCCCAAACGGTTTCTACCATTATTGGCACCCCACCCCCCTTCCCTCAGGTACCAAAGGACCAGTTGAGGGACCTTCTCCGAGACCACAACACAGGAGGTCTGAGGGTCTCGGTGAACCCCGACATCTACGACACACTCCGTATCTGGACCAGGGGGCGCTCTCAGGGGGACCATCGCTGGCTGCAGAGGTTCCGCGGCCGACTCAGTCGCTACACCAAACCAATACCCCAGCAGTCATCTCGGTCGCTGAACCACTTCACTCGAGTGTTTGTGACCGTGAGATTCAAATCAGAGAAGAAACTCCACCTCAAGGTGTTCAAGGACGTGGCGTGCGACAAGATGGAGCACCTGCTGCCGGACGGGAAGATAAAGATGTCAGAGTACGACAAGTGGTTCCTGGGAGGCAGTGTGTTGGCGGGTAGTGTGCTGGTGGGCATGAGGAGTCTCCCAGTGTTGGAGAACTACCATCTGAACTGGACCTGGGTGGGGCTGGGACTGGCAGCTCTGACTGGAGCCAGAGCCTGGGTCGGATACCGCAACAAGAGAAACAAGTACCTCGCCAACCTTGCAGCCACGCTGTATTTCAAGACCGTTGCTAATAATCGCGGGGTCCTCACCTTATTAGCCGATCGAGCGGTTGACGAGGAGTTCAAGGAGGCGTTTCTGGCGTACGTGTTTCTGTTATCGCCTCGTAATCGCAGGGGTATCCCCGGGACAGCTCACACAGCACTCCCTCCCTCTCGCGACACGGCAGATGAGTTGAGACTGCGTATCGAGGGCTGGTTGGAGGGGCAGTACCAGCTGACGGGGTTCAGATTTGACGTGGAAGATTCTCTCAGCAAACTGAGTGATCTGGGCCTTCTGCTCAGACACCCTGACCACACCCTCTCTGTCCTGGGTCTGAAGGTCAGCTGCCTCGCAATTAACCCCGTTGGTGCTAAATTAGTTTTAGATTGTTTGGTATGTGAAAACGACATACTGCAAACCCAGTAAGGGTCTAACTACATTTCATGCCACATAAGATAGGGTCACACATGAAGTATGATTGCTGGAAATGGGGCACTACCTTAGATTTGGAATGGCGACATTGCTCAGAGGTCACACAGTTCTCATTATGCATTGTTCACATGCCATGGATTTTTTCAACCCACCGTCCCCGATTCTAAAGGTCCCATGTGTACAATATGGTATACTCATTTTATCATTGTGTATTTCATGTCTGCCACCCACATACTGATCTCCCACACAGGAGGCAGTAGCTCTGTTGCCCAGTTCAGCTCTGCCGTGGAGGGCCATGGGGGCCATGAGGGACAGCGAGAGTGCCGACGAGGGCGGAGAGAGAGAGGGAGATCACCAGTGGACATGACGCAACTTTTTTGTCTGCAATATTTGTGTTTCTGTTGTTTTATTCATGTAGACATGATACACATCGTTTCAGAGTAAACATTCAGTCAGATATAGGGGTTCATATTTGCATAATGTCCCAGTGGGTAGCTAGCTGAGGCCTTATATGGAGGGTGAGGTATGACATATGAAGAGCTACAGAGAGGATATACACAGGCTCTCTATGGGAGTGTTCCCAGCTGCACAGTGGTGGGGGTTAATCAGGCAGCAGATTGGAGGGGCAATGGAGGAGTCTGGAGGGAGAGGACCGGTGGGGAGGGGTGGAGGAGAGGGGAAGAGTGAGTAGGGATGAGGCCCAGCCCCTGGAGGAAGTAGCAGAGAGCAGTGGCCACTTTCCCAGGCTCCTCCAGCAGTACCAGTCCACTGGTGGAGGGCACCTGTGGGGAGTGGAATTATGGACCAGTGAGTCGTGTTTCCTTCACTTCCCTGTCATCTCCTCCGACTGAAAGCAAACAGTTTTGACTGAGGACAGCCAGCTATGTCTGCCCTTTGAACCCACTGTGTTGAGACTCACGTCTGTGTATGCAAATGGCAGTGGCGTTGTGTAAGCAGTTGACCAATTGAGTAATACGTGGATATGCACACCAGTTGTGTCTAGTCTGTTAGTCTCAGTTTAGGATGAGGTCACACAGCAAGCACTACACACAGTCCTTGGTTGCATAGATACCAACTAGGCAGTGTTATTGCAGTCTCCTAACACAGGAGGAGGTGGTGTACCCAGGCCTTGTTTGGGGAGGGAGGTCTAGACTAACCAATTACTCCCCTCCTGGACTCCTTGGCCCCCTAATTATCAATTAATTACCTCAGACACTGCCTGGAGCAGTGAGAGTGGTGGTGTCACTGACTTGTCTTAGGTGGGCAGTAGTATATATACCAGACATAATACTCCAAATGGAGAAAGCAAATGTGCATTTGCACAACGTTTTCTCTGCAAAATGTTTATCAAATTCACTGCAGAATGGCCACTAGAAATGAAGGAGGACATCTCTCAATAAATGAAGGCTGCTTGCATTTTTGCTCCATACTCTGAATAAGGGAGGCCTCTAAACGAAGGAAATTTTCAAATGTCCCTTAACTCGAGGTTTCACTGTTAATTAGTATCATACCTCCAGTAGAGTGGCTCTGTTGACCTCCATATGAGACACCAGGTTCACCTGTGATTGTATAATTCAGCTGAAGCTTCAACTGACATACATTCAATATCCCCTCAATTTCCCAACACTGAATGGAATATCCCAGGAGCTGCTCTTTAATGAGATGAGATCAAAGCTGAGAGGAAAGCCACAGGATAAGGGTTCACCACCAATCAGGAAGCCAGACGCTGTAGCCAAAGCCCCTCATCAGCCCCCACTTCCCCCTCGTTAGACTAATGAATGGGAGCTGCTGCATACCAGCTCTGTCTTGCCCTGGAAGTTCCCACTGACCACCAACAGACAGTCACATCTGAGGGAAAGGAGGTCAAACAACAACTCACTGAGACTGCATACACTTATCAGAGTACAGAGTACAGAGTGCAGAGTATATAGGGACTTATGCAGAAGTTGATGAGGTGGCGATTTGCCAGCCAGCGGTGTCCATGACCAAAAAGGGCACCACAGCGATTATTATGGCTCCTGCTATTATTACTCTGCGATGGGTGGTGAAATGATGTCAGCCTACCTGGCAGCTAGGGCGAACTCTGTGGCTATTGTGGAGCGACTGGAATATGTGTGTGTGTGTGTGTGGGAGAGAGAGAGAGAGAGAGAGAGAGAGAGAGTCAATTACCACACACACAGTTTCTGTCAGTGTCTAGTGTAGAACTTCTTTATAATGGACACTCTGAAACTGAATGGCAAATACTTGGTGAGTAATGAGGACACTACTTTAGTCTGTTATTAACCTTCATAAAGGACACCTCTGTATAATGGTCACTGTCTCAGTGTGTCCAGTATTCAGAGGTTCCACCCACTGACTGTATGTACTATATATACCTGAGGAAGGAGTGGAGGAGGAGGGAGAGATTGTGTGGATCCTGACACGAGACTGAGTCTCTAAAGATTCTCGCTGCCTCTCCACTAGCTCCCTGGAATGATTGAGAGAGAGAGAGAGAGAGAGAGAGAGAGAGAGAGCCAAGAGGCCCAACAGGCAGGACATGGGTTACACAACACCTGTACGTAGCAACAGAGTAATAAATGGCCACTGAGACAATAGATTGGGGATGTGAAGGAAAACAAGAGAGAGGCTAGAGGAGGGAGATAATGGCTCACAGGTCCAAGGCTGTGGTTGAGGAGAGAGGAGAGAGCCAGTGGGTGAACTCCGTCCTCCATCTGTCTCCCCTTCATCAGCCACACCGCCAGCTGCGAGGGAGAGAGATGCTCAAACTAGGCGGAGGGAAAGGAGAATGCCAATGGAAGACTGAAGGAATGTAGGCAATGAGCTCAAATTGAGGGGCAGCTGCTGCAGAGGGGTATGTATGAATATACCTTGCTGAAGAGCCAGGTGGAAGAGATCCAGTCTGGACCCTGGAGACTGGGGTTTACTAGAATCAGCCCTCGCACACGACTTGGACACAGCATCTTAATACCAACACACACACACAGGCACACGACTGGCTGCAGCGTCTGGAGAAGGTGCCAGACCACTCACCGCATATCTTGCCAGTACGTCTGCACCGCAGCCCACTCCAAAACCAATGAGAGATGCCAGCCTATACAAGAACACACACAACAAAACTAAAAACAATAGAGAATGTTAGGCTGCAGACTGGAAGTGATCGGCCATGTATTCAACTTGTTCCGAGATCTGCGTCATTGTCGGGAACGTATAGCTGCCAGTGTGTGTGTGTGAGGGGGGAGAGAGAGTGTGTGTGTGAGTGAGGGGGGGGATACGGTTCATCAGTCAGACATTGCCACAACTCACTCATCAGGAAGCTGATCTGCGTCAGGTTCCTGCCATGAGAGCAAACTATGTTAGCAGGGTCCTGGCCTGGCAGCTGGACTCACCTGGCCAGGGATATCAATGTGGTACCAACAAAAGGACTCCGAGAGGCTCGCCATGACAGGCTGGGCCAGGAACGACATGAAATTTGAACAGTCTGCGCACAAACAGACATCCAAGAACAACAGTCTCATCAGAGGGGGTCATTATGATATTGAATATCAACAACGTATAGATTCCCAATGACGATGGTGGCATGGTGCATCTTACGGTTGAATCCCAAGTCGTGACACGTGACGATACCGGGCTTGTGTCTGTCCCCCTGTGTGAGTGTGTGTGTGTGTGTGTGTGTGTGTGTTTTGAAAGGTCAGCACTAATTGGGGGGGTCGATTAGCGAAAATGACAACTACATGATCAAGAATGTCACAGCATGTGGAGGAGAGGAGGGCGGCCATTATATTATATCAGCCTCCTGTATATCAAGACACTCAGTACTATATAGTATTAGAATTTCATTCTCTCGTGTTTTTAATGATCTGGGTAATGTGATGGTGGACTAGCGACAGTCGGTAAACACAGTGTGAGCTCACAATGGACTCCACATGCCAGGGAGTTATAATAGTTAGTCCACATGTGCAGAAGAGCAAACCGAAACAGCTGTGGAGTCCCAGTATCACTTTGCATACCTGCACTGTGACGTGGAGAGGGCCGTATGGAGTCTCTATTTCCACAGCCTGCACACTGCTTGCCAGAGAGCCAGCTTCCTGTGTGCGTGTGTACAAATGCCCATATTCAGCAGTTTGTCATTGCAAACAAGGCTGGTTCAAAGGGCAGACGTGTCCCTTTGTGTTGTCAGTAGGCTAGAAACACACTCTGGAATATTCCCAAACATACTCACTGAGGCCAAAGAGTATGTGTGGTATACAGTCCAGTCAACCTATAATTTAGCCAGACCTGAAGGTTGAGAGAGGAGAGAGAGACAGTGGCTGAGGTGGCCATCCTCTCCATCTGCTCTTCCTCCATCAGAATCCTGTGCTCTCCCAGAGATGCCATCTCTCACCTGGTTTTAGCTCCTGGGGTTCCCTTGCCTTTGATTTGTGTGTGTGTTTGCAATGCCAGCTGCTAAATGAATTCATTGGAAGCAGCTGGAACACACGCGCTTATGACGTCATAGTACGATTCTACGTATCTGTTCCAAAAAATGAATTATTCTCCATTACTATAATGAGGTCAGAGTTGAAACTCGATCACACCAGATGCATTCCCGAGCTTTCTGGAACGGAGCCAATGATTACCACCCCGTAAAATTTGTTTTAAACTGAGAATTTTAGTATACTTATGATATCTGCAGCCACAATAGCAGGTGTTTAGATCCATAGAGAAATGATAGCAATTCACAGTGGTACAAATTCCAAATTACACAGAAGGAAGAGACAGAAAAGGGGTTTACAAATAAATATTAAAGTGCTTTAGACAACAAAACCCATACGGTTACACACGAGACAGATTCCAGACTCTACATACGATACACAACAGCGGTGACAGATAGGGATGCAGTGTTTGTGTGTCTGATGAAATAAGGTGATGCATACGGTCAAGAGGGAGACACTTTCACTCGAAATCTAGGAGTTCACCAAACAAATTGTCCATCTTGGTGTTCCCGAGGGCTCGCTGGACCTCCATGTGCTGCATCACCTCGAGAGCGATGGCTTTGAGAGGGGCGAGGCGCAGGAGGAGTTTGGAGAACCTCTGAGGAGAGACTGGGTAGATGCTCTTGGTGCGTGTCTCAAGGCTCTGCAGGATCTGCTCCTGGTAGATTTCGACCTTCTTTCTGGAGGCAGGGCTGAGTCCTTTGGCGTCTGTAGGGAAGAACATAGAGACAGAGAGTAAACCAACTGCACACTATACAGATATAGGAGACGAGATTAAGGTGATGTAAGAAGGAGAGAGAGGTTTAGGCTGAGAACTTACCAGGATTAAACAGCATGATTCCTCGAAGACAGGCTATCTCCACGCGGTCCACGTTGAGGTAGTCGAGCCAGTAGGCGACTTCGTTGAAGACTCGGTGCAGGACCCGGCGTACCTCCGGATCTTCCACTGCGTCACGTTTCACCGAGAGCCCATGGCTCAGGAGAATGGTGTCGGACTTGGGCCCGTTGCGTGAGGCGAGTTTGAGGGTGCAGTGTTCGCACCAGCTGGCCTTGAGCAGCTTCACCTGGTCGTCCAGGCTCAGGTTGACGAAAGCCGGGATCCTTTTTGCCCACTCAATGACTTTGAGTAGCGAAGAGCGGAATCCTTCAAAGAGATCTTCCAACTTGAGACTGGTGTTTGACATGAGGATCTCCTCCGGAGGACCTTCGCTCTGCATGTCCGCATTCACCAGGACCGAGACACTCAGTTGACTGTTGCCCGTCTCGCCGGGAGGGGTGAAAGGTCGGCCTAGCATCATTCCCGGACCGCTGCCCATGGGATTACTGGACTGCTGGCGATCAAACTCTATCTTGAGATTCGGGAGGGATCCGTACATTCGGCTGGCCTGGGAGAGGACTCGAGGGATGGGGCTGGTGGGCGTGTCAAAGTTTGGAGGGAAGTAAGGGATGCTGGGGGGCATGAGGTTGAGTGTATTGGAGAATCCGAGGGGTTGGGGCGTCGTGGCTCTCTGCAGCTTGGCGCCCTGAGGCGTGCGCTCTTCCTGTACAGCTGTGTGAGAAAAAAGGAAACAGCAATTGATTAAAGGAGTCTCCCAATTGAACGGCTCATTCAGGAGTCCCTACATATACAACAGAACCATGACCCCTCTTCCTATGTGTAGGTACGCACCTTCCTTCCTCATTCCTGTGTCCATGCACTTCTGCAGTCTGCAGTACTGGCAGCGGTTCCGAGTGTGTTTCTCTATGGCACAGGTTCGGCTCCCGCGGCAGGCATAGCGGGCGCTGGCTCGGATGCTGCGGCGGAAGAAACTCTTGCACGCCTCGCAGCTGAGGACGCCGAAGTGGTTTCCGGAGGCGGTGTCTCCGCACACGTGGCAGAGAGTCTGGCTAGACCCGGCCGGCGGAGATAGTCCCAGAGGGCTGTTCGTCGTCTCTGTGGTCTGGGGATAGTTACAGTAGCTGAAGTTAGACCCGGCAATCGCGCCGTATGGCCCGTACGGGGAGGGCGACCCGCTCCCAAAGAATTTTGGGTTGCTAGCGTTGCAGCCGTAGGGGGCTCCGCCGCACATCGGATCGACCATTTCTTTCGCGAACGACCCCTTCCCCGGCGCTGCCGGGTAGCCGTACTGAGGCGGAGGGTGAGGATGAGGCGACCACGGGTACTGAGCTGGCGACGAGCACACCTCGGACAACAACTGCAGCTGCGGCTCCTCGAACTTTACGCTGTTGAGCTCCACTGTGTCCAGCATGATCTCGAACGCTCCAAACTCGCTGGAGGGGCTCCCGTGACCTGCGCTGGCGTAGCCGCTAGAGTTCTCCGAGGGGCTGCCGCCGTAGCTGGCGTACGAGGTGCTGTCCGCCGTCATCTGAATATCGCTCGGCTGCTGCTGGCTGGAGGGGTTCGGGTTTGCCGGGACCTGGGCGCTCTGGCCCACACAAGAGATCATTGAGTAGCACATACTCTATACTTGTACAGATATTTTTCGATGCTTCCGTCGTGAAGAAAAAACTTTCAGTCAAAACTGCAGCAACGGAGAACTTTCCGTCTTTTATAGCCCCGCGCGCGCACGAATCGACTCTCGCCAATTTGACGCTAATGACGTCACACGACGTGAGTCACGTATCGAAGGAATACGTCAGAAAGCTGAACCAGCGCTGCGCATTTGACAACACCATTGGCAGGAGCCCCCATCATAAAGAAAACAGTTGCTGTATTACGTGTACATACCTCCTCTACAGTGGTCTCAATGACAGGGACATCCTCCGCAGTGGTAGTAATGACAGTCTCCACAGTAGTGACTGGAATCTCCACCTCCTGGTCCACATTCATCCTACACAACAGACAACCAGTCACAATACCCCACGTTACCTTTCTCCGCTAGAGTGTATACAACCATTGGTGGGTACAGTAAGGCAAGACATAGCAATGACTGACTGGCTTTTCAACTATAGTAACAACACCAGACACTCGTATACCCTCCTCCTTCTCTCTCAAAACCAGCAGTCTCAGGTAAACAATGCACCAGAGCTACTCCCTCCATGCGTGAATTCCCCTGCAATTATTATATAATGTGACACCAGACATGAGCGCCCACACACACCAAATTCCATGCTGCCTACTTTAGCGCATAATCTCCTCTGTCTGAGGAAATAGCTCACTGTCTGAGCGACATTTCTCACTACTGTTGCAGTTACGACACACCCCCTCCGCCCACTTTCCTGCCCTTTACTTCCTTTTATCTCTAAACCCTCCAACAATGCATTAATCTTTTGGGTCTTTCACTCAAAACAACAAATGGCACACCGTGAGGGAGCAAACATTAGCTCATAGCGAGGGAGGTGGCCAATGTATGTCATCTGAACACCACCAACAATCCAAACGAGGGCTAATTTGCTCAAAACCCAGCCAGCCTGTCTGACGTCACACACAGAGCCACTGAAAACAGCTGTCTGTCTGCTGGATTCTGGGGAAATCTTAGCTC
Source organism: Geodia barretti (assembly GCA_030341885.1). Taxonomy (NCBI): domain Eukaryota; kingdom Metazoa; phylum Porifera; class Demospongiae; order Tetractinellida; family Geodiidae; genus Geodia; species Geodia barretti. The sequence continues at coordinate 9,151 of CASHTH010002751.1, read as the reverse complement.
CCGCATAGCTCAACTTACTAAACACAGACAGCTCCATAGTTATAAACCAATATTACCCACACCCAGTAGGTATGCCCCACCCAATTACACACTGCTTTCTTCCAGGCATTTATCTCTTCATCTTTGACGACTTTTAACTCTGAAAATTGCCTAAAATGAGGCTGAGATTGCTTGCAGTACGGCGACAGACGGAAAAAATATCATTTCCGAGCCGACAAAGCCTTCACCTACGAAGAACGGGCCGCCATTACGCTTGCCCTCAACCCTCCTACCGCAGCAGAGCCCGCACGGGGCTCCCGCTTACCTCGATAGGTTGGCTCGGCGGATCCGCACGCTGCAGCTTCGAAGCTAGCGCTCAAACTCCGGGGTACAGCGGAGGAGAAAGTTCAAAAGTTCACCTTCTGCTTCAACGCCGTGCAAAACTGAACCTTGCTCTAAACCGCACAGAATCCGTATACTAAAGATTACGAGGAAAGAATACGGCGTAAGTCTACGTCACATGATATGAAAAGGCGCGCCGCCGCCGCTAGCCGAAACCGGCCGGCCGGCCACCAAAACGTGACTAGGGACACACCCCTTAAACGATCCAGTTTTGCTTGCTGGGCACAAAGTCCGCTGGGTTCAAGCCCTTCGCCGAAGGAGAAGCGTCTGCTATGAGACTTTCTAGAGCATCCGGAGCTGGAGATTGTGCGTTGGAGACCTGCCCAGGCCCTGCAGAGTCACGAGACTGACGTCACTGACGATCTGGAGAGCGTTGAACTTTGTTGGCAGGGGCTCAGCTTCTGGAGAACCTGATTACGTAATCACTAACCTTATCACGTGCAGCAAACTCTCAATCTTGTTTTTCATTTCATTAGAGCACCCTTGAGACTCGTTATGTCTCTCGTTAGTGAGGAAACTCCTCCCGGGCTCCTCTACGTTTCGACCTGTTCGCCGCAGTCGGTCCCCACCCCCCAGGGGGGCTACAGCACACCAGAGACGACCACGGCGAGTCTTTCGCCACCACAGCGGCAGGCGGGTGGTCAGAAGACTGGTACGGTCACGGGGACGATGTGTGCGGTCTGCGGTGAGATCTCGAGCAGGGAGACCATGTTTAGGAAGCACTACGGAGTCATCTGCTGCGAAGCCTGCAAGTGCTTCTTCAGACGGACCGTCCAGATGAGTCGAGACTACAAGTGTCGCTATGACGGCAGGTGTACGATTGGTCGATTCCCCGAGAACATGAAGCAGGTGTGCCAAGCCTGTCGGTTCACCCAATGCCTCAGAGCTGGCATGAAAATAGAATGTAAGTCGTTGCTGTTGGAAGTTATTATGGGGTTTTAAATTAGTCTGACCAGGACACATCTCTTGGTACCCCCTATGTCACTCCCAGCTTTCCTTCTAACGTCACCATTTTATCTCTCCCAGTCTGAACATTATATATAGGGAATGGGGCAGTATGTATGGGCTAAATTTGGAGATATTACTGAAGATCAATAGGGCAACTTTTACTTGAGACACTGTTTGCTATATAGCCTAGCTACTCCACAAATGGCTTGATCTTGGTTGCTGGCACAGTGAAATTGAGTTCTGTTTTTAGTAAGAATACTATTGTACCTCATAAAGTGGGTGTGGCTATCTTCCCAGTTGGAGAATAAGAAATCATACACTTACGTATGTCTGTCCAAATGTACGACATGCAAACCATGTCGCTCCTGAGTATCCAATTGGGCCCTACTGAGTCACCACAACACATCCTCTGTCATTCCTCCTACTTCCTGTAATAACGACCTTTTTAGAATGTGTGGCGTGCCTGGAACCGGAATGGGACTACACTCCAGTCTCATTCCCATGTTTGGTTACAACCTGATTTGTATGAAACTCTATGGTCTCAGTTGCCATGGAAACAGTGGCAGGAAACAAAACACAAGCCAGTTGTCTGAGGGTTGTCTTTATTGCTGGCAGCTGCCCAAATGTTGTTGCATAAGGTCATTGAGGTCAATAGCCTGTTTCCTGTTTTGTTATAAACTGGCCTTTGTAACCCTGCATACCAGGGAGGCTGCCTAGCAACCTCACACACAGTGCCTATTATTAATGGACGTTGATTTACTCAGTGTGACCTCACTACATACTATATACACTCCATAGTTTTTTTTTGGACTACAATCTTGGAGACCGCTGTCATACTAGCAAGTCACAGTGTGTGTGTGTTACCATAGCTGATATCTGTTGAAAGCAAGTAGTTTCTTTTCTTTTTCGCCTCTTGTGTTTCAGCTGTGAAGAAGTTCCCGAGGAAAGGAGGGAGAGAGGGGAAGCAGTCGGGAGGAGGAGACTCAGAAAACAGCGACGGGACAGGAAGTGACCAGGCAAAGTTCCAGAAGGTCCTGAAGAACTTTTCCAAGGGGAAGAAGAGAGCCAAGTCGGCCATCGCGGGAGGGGGTGAGGAAGAGACCTCGACAAACGGGACTCTGTTTTCTCCTCGTCCGAAACAAGTGAAAGCCGAGAGTGAGACTGATGTGGACTCTGACCTCAGGTTCTCTCCCTGTCCCACATCGCTGATGTCATCGATTGGTCTCGGGGACCAGTCAATTGTCTCCTCGTTACCCCGAGGAGGTGACGTGGTAAACGGAGAGAGCGGGGTACCCCACTCTACTCCAACCCCGGCTCCTGGCGGCGGCGGAGTAAAGAGAACACCCCAGGACCCCCAGACACTAATCAGCAAGAAGATGAGATTGGAGAGCACGCTGAGCCAGCTGCGTCCCCTCTCTCCCCCACTCTCTGCGGTCCTCTACACCTCCCTCTCTCCCCCTCCTCTCCCCCAGAGTGCTCCCTACACCCCTCCCTCCTTCCAGCACACATCCTCGGCCCACTACCACCATTATCCCTACAGCAGTCACCCCGGTAGTGTGGTCAACAGTCCAGAGTCGCACCCTCCCTCCGTCTACAATTCTCACGCCAACACTCCCTATGCCACGCCCCACGGAACACCCGTACACTCTCCTCTTCCTTCCCCGACCACAGTTGGCCCCGCCTCCTCTTCCATCCACCCCCCACGTTCCTCAGTACCCTCCCCACTCCTCCCTCCTCTCTCTCCCAACCTTCACCCGGCACAACAATCTCCTCTTCTCCCAGAGCCCCGGAGCTGTCTTCCTCAACTCGTCACAGCAGGTTCCATTCAGGGTCCTCCCCGTGGCCCAGCCCCTCCTCCCGTTCATGGCGTCCTTCCCTTCATTCCAGCCGCAGGTCCAGTCCTGTACTAACGAGATTGCCCCGGGGCCTTCCCCCTTCTCCATCATCCCCATTCCTTCATCTACAGCCCGACTCCCCAGACCCACTCAGGTACTAATGTATGCAGTGAAACATCTGAATAAAGAGACATACACTTTTATTCAGAGGTTTCCTATGGGCAGAACTGGCTGTCCTTTAGAAAGCGTGTCCTTCTTTTCAGATGTTCCGCTGTATTGCTAGATTTTGGAGGAAAATAATTGTGCAAATTCCAATGTGAGTGAAGTAACCTTACTATTTTCTCAGAGAGGTGTCCTCATTTCAGCTTAGAGAGGGCTCTGCTGCATTTGTTGACGTGACAAATGATTTGAGAGAGCCCCTCTCTTTCTCAGGTGCAGCCCCAGCATGACGAGGAGTTGCCTCAACCCTCCCTCCCTCCTCCTGAGACTGGTGACATCGAAGAGCCGCCCCCTAGTGCTCCGCCCTCCACCCGAGCCAGCCCTGAACCATCTTTCAAAACTTCATCCACGGGTAAAAGAAATTCAAACAGCGACAATAAACATGTTTCCCCACAAAAAACTGCTAAGTGATACAAGTATTAGAGCCACGTCCATATATAGTTTTCAAACAATTTGTAAGTTCCCACTATTAGTATCGCTGGTGATTGTGTGGTTGGTGGTTGGAGTACAAGGTTCAGTAGAGAGGAAGAAAAACCAGCTCTGGTTTGGAGTAGAACAGAGTGGAAGTCCTCCGGTAGACTATGAACTCTGCTACAGACTTCCAGCTGGTTTTTCCCCGTCATTGCTGTGCAAAACAGTCCATCTGAAAAAGTAGACGCTTCAATTGATATGGTAGCGCAGTCGTTTTTCTAGTGGCTCGTAGCTCTAACAAGACCTACAAATAGAAACATGTGTAGGTTCACGTAGGTGATGGTATTGCCAATCCCTCCAATGTATTGCAGTGCGTATGTAGCTAGCTGGGAATAATAATATGATGACAGCTGCGTGTCTGATCCTCCACTATGGAGAGTAGTTGCCTCCCTGCCTCCACTGTATGCTTCCCATGTAAACAGCAGATGGAGACACATTCCCGGAGGCTGAGGTGGACGAAGTTCTGGACTCTCTGAGACAGAGAATCAGGAAGATGTTCAGCTGGGCCAAGTCAGACGTGACCGGCTTCGAGGACCTCTCTCCACTCGACCAGAAGGCCCTGCTGCGGAGGACGGTGGCTGAACTGGTCATGCTGGGCTTTGCCAGGGCCTCCATTGCCTATGATGGTAAGTACTTCTCGCATACTAACCACTAGAATTTGCTTTATACCATCCATTAAGAATGGGATTGGCAGGTAAAACATTATGCACTAATGTATTAGTATGGCGCAGAACCAATTGTCCTTTGTACAGAAGTGTTCATTATTTAGAGTGTCCTTTTTCACTGCATACCAGTAGGACACTTGAGGGGCTGTTTACTATGATAAACATAACAGCCTCTGTGTTTTCCTGTTTCATGATCAGTGAGGGGGTGGGGTCAAAGGTATAGTGGCCTCAGGAAGTAGTGCCTGATCTCATTTATTGGAAGATCCTAGCTAGTATATACCTCAGTGTTTTTCCTTTGTTTCTGCCCAAAGGAATGCTAATCAGCTGCAGCCGCCTTTATCTGGCTCTGAGGTCAGGGTTTATTTATGCTCCACAGGGTCCCATAGCAACCTCACGCACACTCGGCCTCTCAGCCTAGCAGGGAATTGCATTTTTTGCCTGCTGAGGGTGGCTTAATTCATGAGGTGTTAGTTGTAGAGTCAGACACCTAGGGCCCTGCTGGGAGAGTCTATCTCCTCCAGACAGCTACACCATATTCAATGCCTCTGGTTCTGTACAACTGCTAACATGTATAATATATAGGAGCTTTATTTGGGCAGACTCCAGGTCCTATAGGACTGTTTCATATTCTAGTTGGAGACGAGGGTTCAGTTAAATCCAAGAAAAACACTGAACAACTGCTTCTGCAGACTCAAAGCTCTACTCCCTAATAAAAGAGTGCTTCTTTCTGTTGCCTAAAGTTCAGAAATGCCTTTCCACTGTAACCGATTAGCCTGCTTGTGTCTTTAATTTTAAACCTGGGCTCATCGTAAACAACCTCATACATTGGCATTATTCTGCACACTGTGCTCTGTAAGGTGGTCTTCACTTCAAGATTCTTTGGTCTTGGTTGGTTGGTTTGGAGCAGCTCCATTGTACAGAGATTGCACCTGGGAGTATGCTAGTACACTAGCAGCTGCGTCTGACCACACACTCTAGCTGGTTATCCAAGTCTCAATATCACACGTCTGCCAGTGTGCAGGTGTAGAGAGAGAGGAGGTAACGAGGCAATGAGGTCATCAGACAGGCATTACTGGTGCCTAATGAATGGGATCTTAACTTCCAAGTGGGCGGGATAGCTATGTCTTTGTGTATATCTAGTGTGGGGTATTATTCAGCTGGTGTGTTGTTGGTGTGTATAGGTATGTACTGCAGACAGTCAGGTGTGGGCGATCAGACTGTCATGTGGACATGGGTGGCGGAGGGGTTAAATATATTCATGGACCATTTTCTCTAGGGGTTAGGTCAGGGTTCAGCAATTGTCTCTAAAACTGTGGATTCCAGCAAATCAGGCAATGCCTCAGGGGCCAGACTGCTGACTGTACTTTATATACTATCTAGGATGTTGATGTGTAGCTATTTCCTGCCTGTCATAACCCTACAATATAGTGTGTTTCCCAACAAGGCCTTGTTGTGGGAGGATGGCATTACATATTGGGTTTAGCTGGTCAGTAGGAGTAATTGTATATATAATCCCCCCACTCCTGCTGTAGAGTAACAACCCAGATCAGTGTCCCCCACTCCTGCTGTAGAGTAACAACCCAGATCAGTGTGTGGATTGACACAATCCATCGACTAAGAGTGGAGCACCCATTCAGATATACTGGAAGAAGTATATATAAGACCAGAGAATGAGCCTTTGTGGCGAGTAAACATCAGTGCAAAATGACAGTGGCTCATTATTTAACAGTACGATGACAGTAACCACTGTATGCTCCTTTGGTCTGTGTTCTTCATTAACCCAAGGGCACATTATTATGTGTCAACCCTAATTAGTTTCACACTACTTTCTCCTCCCACCAACTCCCAGGGGTTCTGTTGCTAGGTATGACAGGGAAGGCCATTCGACCTACCAACAGCAACTCGGGTGTGTCAGCGGTTGCCTCGGTGACGCTGAAGAAGCTAGTGGAGCCTCTGAAGGTGGTGAACATGGATAACAAGGAGTACAGTCTGATGATGGAGATTGTGCTTTTCAACCCTGGTGAGTGGCGCGGAGGAGGGTTAATTGGCTAAAGTACATGACTACACCTCAGTTGTAATTAATCCAAAACGGATGAGAGCCATTCACGTAATATAATTACATCACTTCCTCTGCCTTTTCATATGATATCCTACGTCATGTTTCCTCTCTCCTTCCCTTTCTCTCGCTGTCTCCTCCACAGAGTCCAGTTGTCTGAGAAACAGAGAGGTGGTTCGAGCCCATCGGAAGAGGAGTCACATCTCCCTCAAGGAGTACACCGACAAGCACTCGTCGGGGGATCTGGGAGGTTTGGGGAGCTCATGTGTCTCCTCACCCCGCTCTTCGAGGTCAGTACAGAGGTCACCGAGCAACTGAGACTGGAGCACTTTGTTCACGAGGGGGAGGCGAGGATCGACGCTCTCCTCCTCATGTCAATGATTAACGGGGCAGAGGAGGTGGGGGGACTTGGGGCAACCTGACCACATGACATCACAAAAAACTCTTTCTAAATCCTCCCCATGTTCCTTTTCACCAAATTTTCTCGTGTTCGCTGCAGTTTTGTGTGTCAAGCAGCAATAATTGTATTTTTCTATATAAACAGCAAAAATTATAGTCTTTCTATAAATAAAAACAAAAAGAATGATATTTTTGAAATCTAAAATCTAAAAGTAAATTCTTCACGTTCAAAAATGTTTCTATGAGTTGTCTTGTTCTGTGCGAGGCTTTTTCCGAGCTGGGCTAGAGGGGGTGTGGTCAGTGGGTGTGGTATTCTTGGCATCATAGGTGGTCTTGAGAGAGTTGAAGAGGGAGGAGAGAGAGCGGCACTGAGGCTTCTGGGCCTGTGGGGGTGTGGCTGAAAGTGTGGTCTCGCTACTAAAGACTCAATCATACCTTTAGCTCGGCAACAAGAGCCATTGCCATGGGGATGTCCCTGGCATTAACAGCTGCCTGGATCATAGTGAGGTTGAAGACTTGTCTCTGTGCCCAGCTCCCTCCCAGTCGGTGGAGGTCATAGCGCAGCGGGACGAGGAGAGACACAACCTGGGTTCGTAGCACGCACACACACAGTTTCAACATGTCATCGTGTGTTGTGTCTTGTAATAAAGGACTATGTGAGGGGTTGTTCCTTTGGGACGACACAATAACGATGCAAGGTATTGTGCGACGTGTAGTTTGGGAAGCTAATGTTCCGACACACCAGAACGCTGGAACACACGTGAGGCTCAACAGACGACACCCGACACCGACACATGATATGGTTTGTATGACAATGGAAGTGGGACTTTACGTAAAACGCTACGTCTTGATGCTTACCTCGTCATATTTCTCCTCTCCATATGCCAGTAGAGCATTGCAACATGGAACACCAACCTGTGTGTGGGGGTGGAGTGAGGTGAAAGGTCAAGTGGCGTGGCTGACCATTTCGCTGACAGAGCTGTCGTAGGAGCCACCATTCTTGGCATACTCCTCCACTGACTGCCGGAGAGAGAGAAGGCAAATTCAGACCACATAGTGGGAATATGGAAGAACACCATATTTTACACCAGTCCCTATATATATATATATCTCTCCTCTGTTTTGCAGTTTTGTTTGTCAAGAGTTGCCCACCTTGACCATTTCCCTGGCGAGGGCCAGTCTGGCAGTCTCCTCGCAGAGTCTCCCGTGACACAGAGAGAACATGAGATGGGCATCGTACCTGCAGTTCAGTTCAGGGAGGGAATATGTACTTACTGACCTCCGTACAACTGTTTATATAATACACTTTCCTTACTCTTCATTTGTAATTGTGCTCAAGCATTTCACAAATGAACACAACCCAAGGCAGGGACAGCCTTAATATATATCAAGGTCCATGCAAACATGAAAGTGATCAGACTATGTTGGCATGCATTCTCCACCCACTTAAGAGAAGACATTCATGACTGTCTTCTGCTCACCAGGAAGAGCCGTGCTTCCCAATATGGATTCTCAGGGAGTCTGTGATCCGTTGCCACCGGTTACCAACATCCACACCCATGAGATTCAGTCGCCATAGCAACGAGGAGGCATCGAGTAGTCCCAACCTGTTGTCGGGGGTGACAGACTTGACGAGGATTGTGTCATACTCATTCAGAACAGCCTCTGTGTCTCCAAGTTCTGGAGGCAGATAGACAGAGAGACAGACAGAGAGAAAGACAGAGAGAGATGGCTAACAATAGCAAAGGGTAGTTGACTATCCTCTCCCACTAGTGGCTCTTCATACACATCACAATTAATGTCACTGGCAAATCATCACAAATTCCACGTGGATTTTCCTCACATTTGCACAGATACACAGCCGTACACAAACAACTAATGTGGCCACACCCACCAAGGTGACAGAGCCACACCCACCAAGGTGATATAGAGTAAGGTGCCAGGTAAGGTGATTGTTGTATACGGTGTCTGACCAATCACCACGGCTACCAGTTAGAAACTCCACCCCCTCCCCCGCCTCCTTAGTCTCCTCAATCACATGAGCTGCATGTGACAGTCACATGAGAGCCGGCAGGGGGCGTGGTCCTAGAGCTCACCCATTACATGACAAGCAAACGGAGTCTTCCTCTGCAGTTCTATGGCTTCCCTGGCTGCCTTCTCGGCTTCGCCATAGTACT